>BSQZ01000034.1:1332500-1387500 GCA_033239005.1 Lamellibrachia satsuma | reverse complement strand
GTCAAAACTAACATTATTGGGATTTGGGGTATTTTTGTCGTAAGTATGCAAGTATGCTTTATATTTCCAGTACAATCTTCAATGTATAGTTACTGTTGTGCATCGTAGAACATATTTAGAGCATTGACAATGCGTAAAATGTCATATTGACAAAGATCATATCTCATTTGTTGTGGGTTGTTGATGGCTATACAGCCTGGAGTAGAGAATTACCCTAGGTTGTCATCATGGGCGTCCTGAGGGGGAAGGGGAGAGACATGCCCCCCTGAATCTGGATGTTTGTAAATTTTAGCTATTTTATGGCGAGTAGATTGTTTACTAATTGTGTATATTTAGTATATTTTTCAATTAATTATATACAATTATATCATTATTGTTCATTGAAAGTAGATATTTTGCTAAGCGTAAATATTTCTGGTCGAAATCAGACAGCATAATTTTTGCCCCTCCCCTCTGGAAAAAACTGCGGACACCCTGGTTGTCATTGGTACTCCATCGTGTTGTCTTGATATTGTTCTTCTTATTCAGTGTTGGATTGTATTAATACAATGAACTCCCCTCGCGATGGTACTAATACAATGAATTCCACTCGCGATGGTACTAATACAATGAACTCCACTCGCGATGGTATTAATACAGTGAACTCCGCTAGCGATGGTACTAATACAATGAACTCCGCTCGTGATGGTAAGAATACAATGAACTCCACTCGCGATGGTACTAATACAATGAACTCCGCTCGCGATGGTACTAATACAATGAACTCCATTCGCGATGGAACTAATACAATGAACTCCGCTCGCGATGGTACTAATACAATGAACTCCACTCGCGATGGTACTAATACAATGAACTCCGCTAGCGATGGTACTAATACGATGAACTCCGCTCGTGATGGTACTAATACAATGAACTCCACTCGCGATAGTACTAACATAATGAACTCCGCTCGCGATGGTACTAACACAGTGAACTCCACTCGCGATGGTACTAAAACAGCGAACTACACTCGCGATGGTACTAACACAGTGAACTCCACTTGCGATGGTACTAACATAATGAACTCCGCTCGCGATGGTACAAATACAATGAACTCCACTCGCTATGGTACTAACACAATGAACTCCGCTCCAACAATAGTCAGCCCTGTTATATAGCTTGCCACTACAGCCAATGACTTTTGACGACATGCAGTAAACATTGCACGTACACCGTAAACACAGCAGCATTGTGACGCTATGTCAAGGAAACATTTGTCTTCCACTGCGGCAGCGGGATCTATTATAGTTATAATAACCGTCCACGGATTCGTGCGTGCCGATGGCTGCTTTGAAGGAGATCAAACGATTTAATTGACTTTCACGAAGTTACAGGCAATAAGCACTATGCCATATTGTCCCGGTTTGATTTATTTTCCTCGATTTAATTTAAGGCCCATGTAACAACGTGAATCATATAAGACTAATGCAAAAGTCAGACGGGTTGTTTGTGCTGGGAAATAGTATATATGGCTCATAAGATATAATATCAATAAAATACAACACGGCTGACGGCAACTGTCCTCGACAAAGATCTCCAAGGAGAGGAGAGAGAGAGAGAGGGGGGGAGACACACACACACACACACACACACACACACACACACACACACACACACACACACACACACACACACACACACACACACACACACACACACACACACACACACACACACACACACACACACACACACACACACACACACACACACACACACACACACACACACACACACACACACACACACACACACACACACACACACACACACACATATTATAATATGTAAGAGTATAATATTATTCTTGAATGGGTAGATGATCCGATTTCTTGGTTATTAATATTAATCATAATTACCTCTCAAGAAACTTGCAGTTTGTTTTGGATATTTCGACTGCATCTCGCAGTCTTCTTCAGCAGACTGAAGTTACGGATGTGTCACATGACCATCCGTAACTTCAGTCTGCTGAAGAAGACTGCGAGATGCAGTCGAAATATCCAAAACAAACTGCAAGTTTCTTGAGAGGTAATTATGATTAATATAATATTATTGTGATGCTAAATGTATCTTAAGGACTTGCGGCATGAGTGGTCCACCTCTGTTGTCTGCCTACTAAACAACTACAAATGTGGGTTCAGACGCTTGCTGGCTGCAGTTTAGACCGGCTAAAGTCTCAAGCTTGCAGGCTAAATCGCCAGGTGTCGATTTGTGTGTCATTCCGTTCAAGTACTTATGCCGCAACACGCGCTCTTTTATCGTGTTAAGGAAACTCGAGTGTTCGAACTAGTTATGATGACTAGAGTCTCTATATAGTGGCGTATTTAGGGGGCATAGAGCCATGCCTCCTTTGGTTAATTTGATTTTATGTCCTATTTTTTGCGCAGCTACATGGTAGCATGGTAAGCTAAACTTGCCCCCCATTTGTCCTCCCCCTTTCGAGATCCTAGATACGCCACTGCCTCTCACCGTAAACTGTTTCTCTGGCTGTCTCTCTGTCCGTTTTGTGCTACCCGTATTAGAGGTCAGACCACAGTTGAACTTCCTGTTTATTGTTTCAATGTAGGGCGTGTTACATTGTGATATGTGAAATTAAGAAATTCACATGATGTGACATAATTGCAATTGAGTAGGCTTATTCACAGCTTTCTTTGTAGAAGCTATTGGTTTAGAGTTTAACAGGCGAAGGGATTTATGGGAATTGTCCTATCATGACCACGTGGGCACATAAATACATGGATATTTTCGTAAAAATTTACGGGCATCGCATGTGGGGACGTTTAAAGAAGAGTTGCAGATAAGTGATTTTAACAAAACTTGGTCAGCATATCAATGTTATGATGGCAGTTGCTGTGAAAATATTTCAGATTTTTTTATTGTCCAGTTTTCTTATATTCAAACAAAATGTTAGCATGGCCACCAATGCATTGTAGTACTGTGACCTCATTAGTGTGTTCAGACAGTCTTTATCTGTCCTACATTTAGACGGGTCTAACGGCAGGACTAAACTCATCTATGAGAACACAGCTTACGATCACAGAGACTCGATCGAGGATTAAAATCTATAAATGTCTTCGCTGCACACGTGTTCAATGGTGACCTGTTTAACACTAATTGTTATTAATCTTCTCTATTAATCAGATCAGCCTTGACCGGACCCGAAACTCATGTTAACATGCTTGATCTGAGATCAAATGCTACACGATTATGTGAAGATTAATAGCCATCAATGTCAAACAGGTTTTCCTTGATGAGAGTAAAAGCCAATATCAATCAGTTCTTTTACCTAATAATAAATAGGCGCACTATAAATGTTGATACTGGGGAATCGATCTAGTAATGCTCCATGGAATATACAGTGCAACGTATACAGCAGAATGGATTATCTCAACATCATTTTGGTTAGATAAATTTAACAGGGAATAATCAATGCAATGCATTAGTAATAAACGTATTAATTATTTTAGTACTACTATTGGTGAATCGTATATCCATGTCGATGGGAAATATTCGGTGACGCAAATATGTAGCCTGGGGAATGGAAGAAGACGATGGCATCTATGTCCACTGTTCAATTCCAACACTGAACACAGTCTACTCGCCTAAAAACTGACAAGACATCAGTCCACATATACGTGTTGACGAAACATACACAGCATGTTGGCATAGCATTCATTCCACGCATGCACGCACGCACGCACGCACGCACGCACGCACGCACGCACGCACGCATGCACTCACGCACGCACGCACGCATGCACTCAACGTTTCCTCATCCTCTGCCTTTCTCATATCGCTGTTCACGCAGTCTTCCAATCGTAGTTATGGTGGTGTGACCCCTTTTCCTGCCTCCTCGCTGTGTCACCGGCCGTGCTTTATTCGGAGTATTGGATCATGTCACGAACATTACCTCGAGTGTTCCCAAACAAATGTACCCTGAGGAGTTTTTCAAACACGATACGTCTTGTAAATGACAGATCGTACGACTGGAGCGCGCTCTAGTGGCTGGACACGTGTCGAGGGACCACGATTGATGGTCCGTCGTGGCGTCTTCCCGAACATCCTTCGGCGGTCAACGTCAACACTGGTCCGAGGGATAAGATAGATGCAGCCACGCACGTTCTTTCCATATATTTCATTGTGTTGTTTCAATGCTAGCAACAGTGTTTAAAAACGAACATTCCTTTTATTAATGAATAATGAACGTAATATTATGTAATATTATGGATATTATGTGTATATCATACGCACGCACGCACGCACGCACACGTATGTATGTTTGTATGTATGTATGTATGTATGTATGTATGTATGTATATATGTATGTATGTATGTATGTATGTATGTATGTAAGCAACACTATGTCTAGCCACAATATCCTCTATTGGGAATATACCTTTAATGCGAATAATGACCATATAATATCATTAGGTCTTATGTCAAAACAAGACAGATGAAGTCTTCAACTGACATTGATTATTAGGACTGCGCAACATAAGTGAATTCCACTCTGACTGTTTCAATCAGCGTTTGGCAACATTGTGTTATCGGTGTCTGCTCTATTGCACGGTTGGCTTCACACAAGAAAGAAACATACGTCATATACTAAATTAGATTGTTGTCGCCAAAAGCAGAATAATTCCAACTGCTTTAGCTCGTTACTGTGACGCTAACAACCTGTGATTCGGGGTGTTTTTTTGTTGTTACTGGCGACAGCCTTTTTGTACCGCTAAGCCTCACGCGCAGATGAAACACTGTTCAGCAGAGCTCCCAAGATTATTATTAACTCCCTGAAGTACAATAATGTGAGACAGAGCACGACTCTGTAACAGCTATGCTCAACAGTTGATGGCATTTTAGTTGGAACATCTTTCACATCATGAACGCAAGACTAATTTCGGGGCGCAGCCTAATCCAACATTACTTAATGTCGCATACCCTAAAGCATATCTATATTTGTAACATATGTGACCACTGCTAGCAACGAATGGTGCAATGCATTTGATTATGGCGGTTCTCTCACAGACTCGCTGTTTGTCATATATTCTCCAGATTTTAATAAAGTAGTATATTCCGGTCGCAACACAAGCCTTCCGCAAATAATAATTGTCATTGTAAAAGAGGTATGAACATGGTAAATGTGGCGCAGTCTTTAAAAGTAAATAAACAACACCACTCTTCTACGTGCAACGACCACACCAGAATGCACCATATGCCACGATTTGCAGCAAAGAAATAAAACAATTTTGGCATAGACACGCGGTTAATCGAACGCTTCGCGTGTTTTCTGTGATTGTTGTGATTTACGTAATCTGCGTCAAACGTCCGCATCAGTTCCTTCGAACGGTAGAAATGCTTCGTGAAACCGGCCCAGCAGCATATTTACGAATGTAGGAAGTGAAAGTCACCATTATATAACGGGAATATCATACTATTTGTTGATGTCACTCGAGTGTCACCAGCCATTTAAAATCACTCGTGCCTGCGGTAGTCATGGTGTTATCTGGCTGGTAACACTCTCGTGACATCAAGAAACAATGTATTATTCCCTAACTAACGTCACAATAGCATCTGACTATAACCGTGACGTATACGCCTGACGTCAAATGACGTCATACAAATCACGTGAACAAGGATTGTGCGCAAGAAGATAAACGTTGCCAGACTGTTAAAGAAAGATTTAGATTTTATTTTGTAATGAAATATGTTAGTACCATCAGGCGGAAATACATGTTTCTAAAATATGTAATTGAAAATTGTAAGTTGGACAAGGTGGCTCCTACGACAGAGACTATGTTTGATCTTTGTAGAAGTCTTCTTGGCCTCCCACTAGTATCTTATTTACTACTTACTGTTACAAGATAACAATAATAATAATAATAATAATAATAAACTTCTATGGCACCTTATGGTGGAACTATATATCATTATAAATAAATAAATAAATATATATATATATATATATATATATATATATATATATATATATATATATATATATATATATATATATATATATATATATATATATATATATTACTATATTCACACCGCTCAGTGCACTGTTTTGTTGTATCTATGTTTTCAAAATTACAGAAAACATGCACTGTATGCTATGGATGTTGTTTCTGTAAAATACTTCCTGAATCCTACATCCTAGTCCCATCTACGGGGACCGCTATCATGTGGGCATCATCGGGGTCACATGACCCCTTCATCTGACCTACATGAATCACTATCACGTGATCACCATCGAGATCAGCCAGAATGCAGACAGAGAAATAAAAACGCTATAATAATGTTTAAAAAAATATTAAAATTTTGTTTTGCCGAACTCACCGTACAAACTATTAAAGTATTGTTTACCAGATCCAGTCAGAATTCATGCAAATAAATGCTAATGAGGTCTGGCTCTAGATATTATGATATAACCATGGCTATTTTGACATTCACACGGGTGATTTTAACAAGAGAAATACGATTTTTGTGTGGTGGGCCAAATTAGTTGAAGATTTAGTTTTAAAGGTGAAAGATGGACTGACGTCACGCTTGACTTATATACTGGCGCCATGTCTGATCGTAACTCAGGCGAACTGACAGATTAAGCGATAAAAAAGTTGTAATGGCAGAACATAAGAAATTAAACGGCTTTCAGCTGTCTAAGCCTAGATGTTCGAGTCCAGGTGCCAATACGTTGCGGGACCGCGTCCACTTGTCTGTGGCTCGTTTAGTAGCACTTCATCTGATCATGAATAGCGAACAGATGTGCACGTTTTACGGCTAACGACGTTCACGTGTCTCCAGCGATACACGCGCATCGGGTGGCGAATTTGCATTGCGTCAACGTCTTCGTGTGAATAACTTCATAAATAGCCTCAGTTGCCTCCAATTGTCAGTCAGCCGTCGGAAATGCATCGGCATTTTTTCGCTTAGGTCTTTTAGTTCTAGTGACGATTTTTATGCTCAAGGGATAAATATACGCAGATACAATCGGCATGAGAAAATGTTGGTAACTTTCGTAATGGGATATATATATATATATATATATATATATATATATATATATATATATATATATATATATATATATATATACATATATATATATATATATATATATATATATATATATATATATATATATATATATATACATATATACATATATACATATATACATATATACATATTCACACACACATATATATATATATATATATATATATATATATATATATATATATATATATATATATATATATACTGTTACAAGATAACAATAATAATAATAATAATAATAATAAACTTCTATGGCACCTTATGGTGGAACTATATATCCTTATAAATAAATATATATATATATATATATATATATATATATATATATATATATATATATATATATATATATATATATATATATATATATATATGCGGGAACGGTATATAATTAGTATTAGGCGAAAATAACTTCGGTTCAGTAGCCGCCGTTTCGTTCAGCCGTAGGGAACGCATTAGTGTATTTCACGAAAGTCATATAGTTATAGACTGTAACTGCACTGAAGGTGCTTATCCCCAAAGAACAAACTATAGAATCGGCATGAGAAAACAGTACGCCGCTAACCGTCTAATTGGAACGTATAAAAGGGAAAGAAATAAATATTAAGCGACAACGTCGGCTGCAACCGCTGCCTGTTGCCGTTCAGTCGTGGGGATTGTGTTGGCGTTTTTCACGTAGGTCGTTAAGTTCTAGCCTCTGACTGCCCTGAAGGTGCTCACCCTCACGAGACAAATAGATGTAGATTGAATTGGCGTGAGAAAATGGAATGTTGCTCACCGTCTTATTGAGTTCTCCGGGTCTCGTGGTCACGGTCGTTCAAACGACACACGTCTGGGATACTACGGCGTGATGCGACACGACACGACCGTAACGAAGTCGAGGGTTCTGTCACAATGTCGCAGTTTACTACCGAGTCTACGTTTTACCTGGTTCCGACTCCACCTGTTGCGTTGAGCGATTGAATTACCGCTTACTGAATTGAAATGTTCTCTCGTTACGATGGTGAAGTTCATCAACAATAGAGCCGCTATTTGTTCTCTCGTTACGACGGTGAAATTCATCAACGATAGAGTCGCTATAGCGATGCTATGTTATGTTAAAACATCAGTGTAGCGGGTATATAAATAGTTGCTGCTGCGAATTTACTATTCCCCATGCTACACCATGCTACACCAGTCACGCGGCGACGAAGTGCATCAGAAATAATTTTGTTTACAAATGTTTTCATTCGCGTGGTTTCCTTTATTCCAAAGACGCGTTATTGGACTACTAAATGTCCGTTTCGTTTCCAGTTTTCTGGAATGTACAGAAGCGTCGTGCAACAAATGTGACATAAATCCAAGTAGCACATTGTTCTCTTCGAAGGACACTGTTTTCCATAGCAGCACAATGCACCGTCTACGGCCGATTTGTACTTTCTTTCCTTGTGCAGCAGCCAAGTTCTTCTTTTGTTGTTCCACTACAACATCGAAACCATCCGTCCTACATTACTTTTTAAAAATGGCAGTAACTTGCTGTCAGTCACGAGGAATCTATCGCAGACCGCTTTCGCAAATTGCTACCCAAAATCCGCTCTCTGTGGCGCCGTTTAAAGTCATCCACTTTCAGTCGCGTGTAGCCGAACTCACAGCACCACTAGCGACATTGCCACTCATAGTCCATTTAAGCCGCCAATCGGATTTCGCGTCCGCGGCGTCAGTCGAAGCAAAAAGCGGCGTATGCATAATCCATGGCAATCAATCAGCGGCTGCTGCGGCTGCTGCGGCTGCCGTGCGAAGCGCGCGCCGTGTCGGGCAAAAAGACGTCGGCGATCGATCGGCCTCGAAGTGAGCGTGCCGACGACGTTGATTGTTCGTCGAGAGCGGCACGTGGTCGGCAGTCCAAAGACGTTCACGCGACTGTCGGCGCACGACGCCACGATCTGAGTGTTTCTTCGTCGCCGAGACCGGGGAATCGCGTCGCACCAGTTGCCGATATTATTCTGGTTGTCCGCGTTATTTCCGTCGTTGGCAATCCGGATATCGGATCCCGTCCTACAAGGGATTGATTGAATACAAAGGAAAGGTGGTGGTTCGTAGGTGGCGTTACTTGGGGCTGGTCGCGTGTGTTTAGCATGAAGTATGGCGGCGTCGAATGGTGTGGACACTTATTGAAGCACTTACCGATATGGAGCAGGAGGCCCGATGTTTAGACTCGAACTGAAAACTGACCGTATGTTCTCAAATGTACCGTTGTTGGTAGTATTCTGTGCATGAATGTAATGTAGTACACAACAAGGTGACGCATTTAATATTTTTTTACTTTTCCTCTTCGTACTCATGTGTGGCACATAAAGCTCGCGCAAGGTCTCGACAGTTTCCTATGTCTTGTGCTCTCCTTGTCACACGTTAGCCCACCAGTTCTTCCTTTGTTCGTCTCCCTGTTGCTTTTTGTCTGTCCCCTTTCGTCTTCCCTTTTGGAGTCCAAGTCAACGCTGTTTTCGCTGGTAGATCATTGGTTATGTCCGAGCCATTCTCGTCTTCTCCTTTTCAGGATGATGCATCTGTTCTCTTTCTCACGTGTTGTTGGTTGGTGAACTCGAGCAAGCGTCTTCCTTAGGCAGGTGATGTCGAAACTGGCAAGTGTGCTTAATTTAATTTAGTTGAAATCAAAGTAACGATCCGACAAGTAAAATAATTCTTCGCACAACGCCGCTGTCACACAAACACAGTCAATCTAGCAGTGACTGACAACATTAAACATCCGATTGAGATAACTACGCTGATGTCGGTCTTACATAACGATATTGCTGTAGGCGGGAACGGCTAGTACGATGGAATTGACTTGTGGGCTTTTACACCACGACAGAGGTAATGTGAATGATGAATTATATATAAGTCGATCTCTTCATAAGCAGAGGACACTATATATTTCATAGAGGAACTACAAGAGGATACAGAAAAATAATATATATATATATATATATATATATATATATATATATATATATATATATATATATATATATATATATATATATATATATATATATATATATATATATATATATATATATATATATATATATATATATATATATATATATATATATATATATATATATTTATATATATATATATATATATATATATATATATATATATATATATATATAAAATGTATTAATACAATACGAAATAGATAAGCAAATTATATATAGGATTAAATGCAAACATTACAACATAGATGACGACATACACCAGAAGAAGAAATAGCCCACAAGACGAAAATAACCTATATGATTATAATACTAATAAATGTAATACTACAAGACGAAAATATAAGATAATTAAAAGATACAGGATATAATAATACACTAATATTGTTCATGTACTAAACTAATATTCATGCAGCGTCTTCTCGCGTCTGACATACTCATATAGGAAGGCGTGTGTGTGTGTGTGTGTGTGTGTGTGTGCGTGTGCGTGTGCGTGTGCGTGTGCGTGTGCGTGTGCGTGTGCGTGTGCGTGTGCGTGTGTGTGTGTCTGTGTGTGTGTGTGTGTGTGTGTGTGTGTGCGTGCGTGCGTGCGTACGTGCATGTTCACACGCACAGCATGCTGTTATCGTCATCATCATAATCATCGAAATCGTCTTAAGCGAAGTTTCGTATCGTCCCAGTCGTTGTTGTTAACAGCTGCTGGCATCGTTGCCGCTTGCGAGCGTACTGGCCATGTTTTACTGTTTCCGTTACTTCATTTCTTCATTGTTCCTCATATTTAGTTAATCTTTGTAACAACGATCAAGGCCGACCAGTCATGTTTGTCAACGTCAACTGTGTCCTCGCCATCTAAATCGTCGCCCGCGTCATCTAAGTTGGACGTCGCTGCAGTCGCTTTATCCGTCCGCGTCTTCCACAGATATCGTCCGAGTCAGTTTTCAATATGACGTCATAATTGTTACCGTCTTTGGTAATTTTTATGGATCGCGTTGTCAACTTTGTTTGTTGTCCGCATCGTCGATGTAGGTCGTCTTCTCATCCTAGCTGATCGTCCTTATAGAATTCATTAGTAGTTCGGATATTCTGGTGGTCGTTTGTACAGGCCTTTTTGGTGTTCCGTTTTGTCTTCGTCACATGTATAATCTTATTGCGTTTTGTAGGTTATGCATGAACATTTCTTCTTAATCATTGTCGGCCATATATCTTCTTATTATTGTGGACGCCTTGACTTCCGGTTAATATCCCCTGATCTCAATCTGTACAAGCAATAATATGACACAGAAACTCATCAATCCATAAATAATTCATTGAACGTTCTAAGGGATCGCATTAATTCATCTGGGCGTCTTCTGTGTAGCTGGAAACGGTTCCGTTCCTTAATCGCTCTACTGCCCACTGTCCTATCACCCGGGTCAAGCAATCAGGGTCAGTAGACGGACAATCATTGTATCATTTTGTGTTGTATTTGTTCAAGGAGATCCTGTCCCAGATTCTAGGTGCAACTTGTAGTGAAGTTAAATTGCCGTGTGGCACTTCATTGAAGGAATAATATATTACAATAATTACTGTGGTCCTGGTAACAAACAACATTATTCAATGTTCCTTTTCCCAAAGGCGTATTTAGGATCTCGCAAAGGGAGGCTAAAGGACGAAGCTTAGTCAACCATTAGTTTACCTAGCCGCCTTGTAGTGATGCAACATGCTGCGTACACAACAATTAAGCCAAAGGGGGACAATGACCCAACCCCCGAAATACAATGACCCAACCCCCCAAATACTCCGTTGCATTATTGTCTGCGCGTATCTTGAAGCATGGCCGTTACTAGTTGCTACGTGGCCGAACTCTTAAATCGGACCAGAGCGTTGCAGTGCAGCGGTCCTTCTGTCAGCTGTTTTTGGCGCGTTGACCCAAATACTCATTCATATTTGCTCGAGCGTTGAAAGGCATTTGTTAAAGAAAAAAGCAGCTGGTTGGTGGTTTTTGCCAGCCAACGTAATGCATATGTGTTAAAGTGACATCACGTGTTGGTAAACATTAAAACCCATATTGTGAAATCTCTCGCTAAATTCGATTTAAATGAAGTCTCGCGGGTTCCAAAAGTTTGTACCTCGTTCTCATTTATTGACTTGTTGCGCGACTGAGCCTCGTTATCATGTCGCTAGATTTAGACGTCCATGTAAACACGCGTATGATTCCAGCGATGCGTTGCGCATTGCAAAACACATCACCGACATATTAACATTGATTTTGCGAATTACGAATGGACAAACATTCGCTGTCAACATAAATATGTCATTCAAGATTGATTTTGCGAATTACCAATGGACAAACATTCGCTGTCAACAGAACTATGTAATTTATGCATCTGAACTACACCATATGCAGCCTATGACACACGCTAACACGCCGGAAAAATAGTCGAGTATTTATAACATGCCATTAATGTTATCTTCTGCAAAACATATTGTTTTTGTCTATTTTCGTTGTCTGCCGATGTTATTAATGATTTCCTGGATCTCAGTCGGTATATTTGAGGAGTGCTACACTTAACTCGTGCTATGCAGAGAGCGAGATGCTAGTGCCTGGTTGGCAGTATATGGATTGATTGTTTTATGAAAACGAAATAATTTATAGTAGTATAAAAACTCCGCTCCTGTTGGTGATCCGATAAACCGCAATATGTCGTTTCGTGGAAAACAAGCAGTTATTTTGTGCACAGCGTAGAATGTCATAAATCACTTAAAACACAGAGTTAAATGGGAAAGTAGCCATTGGTTGTCAACATTAGTGAGGCATTCGACTAAACATATATATTTGGAAGTATTTCCTCAGCAAGCTGCTTCATCGATCTTATGTAAACTAGACATCTATTAATTATTTGATATTATGCATGTTAAGAACAACAAGGCGCACGGTATAATTGGTTGACATTGTTAAGTAACGTTAAAAATCCCGAGAAACCAGAAAAACGGTTGGTCCTGGCACACAGTTTAAATTCTCCTTCTTATGCAGCCATAACCTTAGTAAGGCCGTTGGCGTCTCCTTGCAATCTCGTTAGTCACATTTTAACTATGCTGTCAGAGTTCTCAGAACGTCGAAAGCAATATGACCTAAGGCCAATTCCTTGGTTGAGGTATGGTGTCGTCTAAATAACGCAATCACTTGACACAATCACGTTTCCCCACAGTCCAGACGACATAAATTAGCGTCTTTGATTGATGGCGGCTCTGTTATTTTGACGCCGGACGATCTTTGCTTTAAACGGAGCAGCTATGACTTCATCAGTGACGCAAGTTTTCGTTAAGATTTTTTTCCGAAGAGTGACCTGGCACGATCGTTTCGTCGAAAAGGTTTTGGCACGGTTCAAAACCATCGTCCCTGCATGGAAGCACAGTGCCGACGTTTTGCTGTTTTCATTACCCCATTTCGTGTTTTCCATTACACTCTTATTTCTCCTATTTGGTTCAACTTTGTAACAAGGATCAAGGTCGACCAGTCATGTTTGTCAACGTCTGTGTCCTCGCCATCTAAGTCGGTCGCCCGCGTCATCTACGTTGGATGTCGGAGTTGTCGTTTTAGCCGTCCGCGTCATCTACATCGAACGTCCGTTTCATTTTTTAATACGACGTCATAATTTATTTCGTTTTGGTCAGTTTTACGTATCGCTGTGGATAACTTTGTTTGTTGTCCGCATCGTCGAGGTAGATCGTCTTCTCATCCTAGCTGATCGTCCTTATAGACTTTATTTGTAGTTCGGTTATTCTGGTGGTCTGGGGAAGCTATATCAACCATTGGTTTACCTAGCTGCATGTAGTGACGCAACATGTCATTTACGAAAAAAAAATTAAGCCAAAGGGGGGCCATGACCCCCCCCCAATACTCCATTGCATTATCGTCTTCCGAGCAGATATTTGTGAAGACCAAATCGCGTTTTCGCAAATTGCCACCCTATGTGCAAAATCATTACACAACAGTTGCTTGGAAGATAATCGGTCAACGACCCAGTCGCTGTCTAGTCTATACCTGTCTGGTATAGTTGTGAATGATGAGACACACGGGACCTGAATATCGCGACAGCAAACGAATGTTGAACTCTAGTCTTCATCCTTATAAACTGACGTCAGTTCTCGTTTCATCGCCCTGTCCTTGACTGTTTCATTCTAGTCCAGGACACAGCGGGCCAATTAAAATAAAAATAAATATGTTAACAATTCACCCACAACGAAAAAATATAATTATGCACATGATGAATGCAAAAGTTCGCTACTCTATGAAATGTTATATGATAGGATAATTGTAGCACCAACTGCATGGAAGTGAAACCAGCACAATACGTAAGGAGTGGAGGAAAGACCAGTAAGGAGTGGAGGAAAGACCAGTAAGGAGTGGAGGAAAGACCAGTAAGGAGTTGAGGAAAGACCAGTAAGGAGTGGAGGAAAGACCAGTAAGGAGTGGAGGAAAGACCAGTAAGGAGTGGAGAAAAGACCAGTAAGGAGTGGAGGAAAGACCAGTAAGGAGTTGAGGAAAGACCAGTAAGGAGTGGAGGAAAGACCAGTAAGGAGTGGAGGAAAGACCAGTAAGGAGTGGAGAAAAGACCAGTAAGGAGTGGAGGAAAGACCAGTAAGGAGTTGAGGAAAGACCAGTAAGGAGTGGAGGAAAGACCAGCAGCAACAGAAGCCTGGTTCTTCGGAGGACACATCACACATGGTTGAGTCCTGTGTTATTGTGGGATGCCTCAGTCGCCGTGTGGAGGACTCGTTTCATAGGAAGACAAACAAAGAGAACTCTGGATGAACGAGATCACCCGTAAACATTGCCAAACGACCGTTTCTGTGGACGACATTTCAACTTCGAACCATCATTGTTATCAACGGTAAATTTCTCCAAAGGATATGTTCCAGTCATGACGGCTGGCAGCTGTAAAACAAAAGCAAACGTTTTTAGTTTCCAAGCCCTGTAGCCGTAACTGACGTCTGCCATTGAGCTTGCCACTGACTCTGTCACTGACCATGCCATTGACCTTGCCACTGACCCAGTCACTGACCCTGCCACTGACCCTGTCACTGACCGTGTCACTGACCGTGTCACTGAACGTGTCACTGTCCCTGCCATTGACCCTGTCGCTGACCATGCCACTGACCTTGTCACTGACCCTATCGCTGACCCTGTCGCTGACCCTGTCGCTGACCCTGTCAAAACACGCAAGCCATTATTTTATCGAGAGTCCAACAATTTTTCATTTATTGGCAACCCGCCCTTCTAAGATATTTGTTAATTTTGTTTGACGCTGCTAGCAATTTCAGTACTGGTTTTAAGCCAGCAGGCTTGTTAACAAATGCAAATGCATTTGAATGCGCATTTGAATTTTTAGCATTTGAATTCGCATTCAAATGCCTTAATAAAATGTTTAGTGCATTTGCATTTGCATTTGAATGCGTACCTTAAACATTTGCATTTTCATTTGAATGCGACCCCCAAACATTTGATTTGTCAAATGCACAATCAAATGCACAATCAAATGTGCAATCAAATGCACAATCAAATGTGCAATCAAATGTGCAATCAAATGAATGCGTAATTGTTTGAATAATTATTATTGTTAGAATCACTTTCACAGGTTCACAACGTGCTATTGTAAAAATGCTCTGTAGTTAACAGTACCCTCAGCAGATTATGAAATTATTGTCTGAACTGTGAATCCACTTTCACAACGTGCTCTTTGAAAAAGTGGGATGTAGGTCAACTGGTCAATGCCTGAGCTGTTATTCATACAACATGAAACGACCAACTGGTCTATAGGTTGATGGATTGAGATTATCTATGCAGACATATGATTCCCTTGTGTTGTGTTTGCACTGTTGGGGTGGATTGGGGTGGCAGCTCTTGGGGGAGTAAACATTAGCAATTCCAGCCTTGAATATTTACAGCCAGATGGAGAGAGAGAGATAGAGAGAGAGAGAGAGAGAGAGAGAGAGAGAGAGAGAGAGAGAGAGAGAGAGAGAGAGAGAGAGAGAGAGAGAGAGAGAGAGAGAGAGAGAGAGAGAGAGAGAGAGAGAGAGAGAGAGAGAGAGAGAGAGAGAGAGAGAGAGAGAGAGAGAGAGAGAGAGAGAGAGAGAGAGAGAGCGAGAGAGAGAGAGAGAGAGAGAGAGAGAGAGAGAGAGAGAGAGAGAGAGAGAGAGAGAGAGAGAGAGAGAGAGAGAGAGAGAGAGAGAGAGAGAGAGAGAGAGAGAGAGAGAGAGCGAGCGAGCGAGAGAGAGAGAGAAAGAGAGAGAGAGAGAGAGACATAGACAGAGACAGAGACAAAGACAAAGACAGAGACAGAGACAGAGAGATAGAGCCATGGTTCCCAGTAAACTGTCAATTGTCTATTCCTCCCTTCCATTTCCACCATCTCTGCAGGCCTGGAACTGTGTGACTCAGTGTATGACTCAGCAGATATGGTCATGTAGTGGGACTGGTATGTAGTGGTACTTAGTGGTTACAATAATGTACTTCTGTGTTTATTAAATAATTTACTAATGTGTTTGTGTACATTACGTTGTTTTTTCTCCATCGTTAATATAAAGCCAAAACATTTTAAATGATTTCAAATGCATTTGCAAATGTGTAACCAAAACATTTGCATTTGAATCCGTTCCTGGAAAATGGCATTTGCATTCGCATTTGCATTTGAATCAAGTGAAACATTTGCATTCACATGTGTTGACATGCATTTGTTAACAAGCCTGTAAGCCAGTACACTAGGCTTCACAAGTGAAATAAAGCGTTCACACGCAGTGGTTAAGTAAATGTTGTTCTTTCAGTCATTGTCAAACAAATTGCTGGCTGAGCCATCGGTACGAGACGCCAGAGATTTGTTGCAGCTGTAACAACTTGTCCCAATACAATTATAATAACTTGCCCCAAAGACCATTTTTTGCAGTTGAACGCGCGTGGACGATAAAAAATCTGAATTTCAATTTAACTTCTACTTGGCGTAACCCATTACACTACAGTAGACATAAGCCATTACACTACAGTAGACATAACCCATTACACTACAGTAGACATAACCCATTACACTACAGTAGACATAGCCCATTACACTACAGTAGACGTAACCCATTACACTACAGTAGACATAACCCATTCCACTACAGTAGGCATAACCCATTACACTACAGTAGACATAACCCATTACACTACAGTAGACATAAACCATTACACTACAGTAGACGTAACCCATTACACTACAGTAGACGTAACCCATTACACTACAGTAGACATGTTTCAAGTTTCATTCAAGAAGCATAACTGTAGTGTAACTCATTACACTACAGTAGACGTAACCCATTACACTACAGTAGACATGTTTCAAGTTTCATTCAAGAAGCATAACAAGTGGCTGCATTAGATGATGTTATGTGGGCATACCAAAAAGTTTTAAGTGATTAAAAAGTCATTTTGGCCACATTTCTTTGATTTCGTAACTCCCGATTTTTGGACAGTGTGTCTGCTGGTGGACTTTCAATCAAGTACTGTCGATGGTATCTCCATATGTGTGCTATGTTTTCGTAAAACGCCTCTGTAACAACTTGCCCCTGTATATAGCTCCGGTCTCCTCATTGGTATCATCTAAATAACGCAATCACTTGACACAACCACGTTTCTCCACTGTCCTGACGACAGTGGAATAACTGTCTAAGATTAGCGTCTTTGATTGATGGCGGCTCTGTTATTTTGACGCCGCGTGATCTTTCCTTTTTCAACTCTGACGTCATTAGTGACGCAAGTTTCCGATAAGATTTTTTTCCGAGGAGCGATCTCGCACGACCGTTTCGTCGACATGGTTTTGGCACGGCTCAAAACCATGTGTACCTTAAAAATGTAGGTTATTTCAAGCGAAGAAGAATCTAATTTTAATTCATCGCCAAATGTTGTGTTTTCGAAAATATTAAGAGGTGAAAGGTCACTATTTAACATTTTGTGTATAGATATTATTTTTAACCAACCGACATGACTTTTGTTATCTATGCTATAAAGAAGTTTGTGTCTGTGTCTACCTGTTCCCTCATTTCTCGTCAGTTTCGCATGTCGGGGGTACATTGGAATGGTTCGTACATTAAACATAATTCGAAATGGTCTTTCGAAGGAACTTATGTCGACGTTTGACGTACATTAAGTAATTGTGAACAACAGAAGTTCATAGTTAAGGAGAATTGTTTGCAACGCTGTGCGTGTTTTCTAGGTTTTATTGAGCGTTACGTGATTTAAGTTTTGAGGCATGAAGTTGTATCCAGCTTTGTCATTGCTCTACCAAGATGTGACTAGGTAGTGCAAGGAGTGACTGGGTAGTGCACGGAGTGACTGGGTAGTGCAAGGAGTGACTGGGTAGTGCAAAGAGTGACTGGGTAGTGCAAGGAGTGACTGGGTAGTGCAAGGAGTGACTGGGTAGTGCAAGGAGTGACTGGGTAGTGCAAGGGGTGACTAGGTAGTGCAAGGAGTGACTGGGTAGTGCAAGGGGGTGACTAGGTAGTGCAAGGAGTGACTGGGTAGTGCAAGGAGTGACTGGGTAGTGCAAGGAGTGACTAAGTAGTGCAAGGAGTGACTGGGTAGTGCAAGGAGTCATAGGCTCTTGCCGTGGCTGCTTTTCTCCCGCGCAACGCCGGACAACTCAGCACATAAATTATCAGAAAATTCAGTATTTCAATGTCCCGCTAAACAGCCGTTGAGCCAACTAATGAAAATCGTTGTGCGTGAAATAGCACGGAACACCAGACAGTCGTTTACGTCAGCAGTGTGGCGCGACAATCGAATATATCGGTAACTGTTCCATCATCGGTCTCCCTCGTAGACAGTCGATGTCTCCTGCAACATGTCCGACTACCGGGACACGTCATCGAGACATGAGCCTTAGATGACGTAGACGACATTTCAACGAGGCGGAAGTTAGCCAAGCGACAATGACTGATGACATCAACAACTCCGTCAAAAATCTAATTTCACTCGGGTCAGTTTTCAGAAACACCAACCAAGCGACGCGGACGAAGCGTGGGATTTACGTCGCGCGCTAATGAATTATGGATTGATATGTCATCACGAGATGGAGACGAGGGTATTTGTCAGGTGACGCGGGTCACATGAACGGAGTCACGTGAGCTTTCGCTGCCGTCGTTATTATTGAAGTGTTGGCAGTAGCGGTGATGTATGAGTGTTAGCGTAGGCAGATGTATTTCATACGTCAATCCATCAAGTATGTGGACAGATGTTATCGACGTCATATGCAATTTGTCAGGATTGTGTGTTTGTTAAAGAAAGGTTGGTGCGGTAACGTTAAATAATTAACACAATAACCAGTAAAACATCGGAAACACAGGCTTTTTGCTATGCAAAAGTTATATGTGTATATGTATATATATATATATATATATATATATATATATATATATATATATATATATATATATATATATATATATATATATACACACATTTTCAAGTAATCAGGTTCAAGGCCCATTTATTGTTATTTTATTATTATAATTGGTCCGTGAAATACTTGCATCGAAACAGAGAGATTCACAGCGACGTATTGCACGGCAAGGCATTGCTTCCCTTTGGCTCAAATTATTTTGAGAGATCGAAGATACGCCACCCATTTTGTGCAGACATTATTCATAGCCGGGGTTTTGAAGACGGAAACAAACGTTGAGTAATACCTCAGCATGTTCGTCTCCGGATATTCTTCGCCTCGTTGTAGCAGGGTCACACGTTCCGAGCAAACGTTAATTTGACATATTCCAGATATTAATTTCAATGTTAACCACAGCCGAATATTCCGTCAGGAAAAGCACACTGTGTCAAAATCGACTCTTCTTGTAAATATAAAGTACAGTTCACGAAATAAGTACAGTTCACGAAATAAGTACAGTTCACGCAATAAGTACAGTTCACGCAATAAGTACAGTTCACCCAATAAGTACAGTTCACGCAATAAGTACAGTTCACGCAATAAGTACAGTTCACCCAATAAGTACAGTTCACGCAATAAGTACAGTTCACGCAATAAGTACAGTTCACGCAATAAGTACAGTTCGCGCAATAAGTACAGTTCACCCAATAAGTACAGTTCACGCAATAAGTACAGTTCACGCAATAAGTACAGTTCATGCAATAAGTACAGTTCACGCAATAAGTACAGTTCACGCAATAAGTACAGTTCACGCAATAAGTACAGTTCATGCAATAAGTACAGTTCACGCGATAAGTACAGTTCACGCAATAAGTACAGTTCATGCAATAAGTACAGTTCACGCAATAAGTACAGTTCACGCAATAAGTACAGTTCACGCGATAAGTACAGTTCACGCAATAAGTACAGTTCACGCAATAAGTACAGTTCACGCAATAAGTACAGTTCACGCAATAAGTACAGTTCACGCAATAAGTACAGTTCACGCGATAAGTACAGTTCACACAATAAGTACAGTTCATGCAATAAGTACAGTTCACGCAATAAGTACAGTTCACGCAATAAGTACAGTTCATGCAATAAGTACAGTTCACGCGATAAGTACAGTTCACACAATAAGTACAGTTCATGCAATAAGTACAGTTCACGCAATAAGTACAGTTCATGCAATAAGTACAGTTCACGCGATAAGTACAGTTCACACAATAAGTACAGTTCATGCAATAAGTACAGTTCACGCAATAAGTACAGTTCACGCAATAAGTACAGTTCACGCACGTTTGTGCTAATACTAATACAAATGGTAACTGCGAAGGTCCTGCTTAGCCGGCGCGGTGTTTGTTCTTCCATAAATACCATCATTGAGTGGCGTAATATTGATAATAGAAATCCGTACAAACCCGTTAGATTCTTTACATCCGCTAGTTTGCCGTGAATGCTTAAAAAGAGCTCGCCTTGCAAACTGGGATATACATTGATTGATTCGTTCTCGCTCAGCAGACTGCGCACATCTGCAATATTCGCGAGAGTCGTTCTGCGGACAGGTATTTTACCTAATGACCTATTATTCGCCATTTGACAATCGCCATTTGACAATCAAGTAAACCAAAACGCACAAAACCGCAAGGAATGTCTCATATACCCGTAGGACCAACACTTTTCAGAATATCCGTAAGACTTTCCACGCCTAAAACGTAACAGTTGGCCCCTAACCGGTAAGTTCTTCGCAGTCGAAGCAAGTAAAGTTAAAATTCGTTTAACAAAGAAACGAAACAATAGGGAGTTAGCGTGAAAGACGCGGTTCACTGAACATCGGCACATTGGCGAATATTGGACATGCGTTCTGCTTATCAGCAGGTCAAGTCTACGATATTTTGCCAATTGCTCTGTTCGATGCTGCACCGAGACCTGATGGCAGCGCGGTTCTTCTAGGCGGCGGCAACTGATTGGATGTTCACTGTTTCAGTCTTGTTGCAGTCGCTGGTTTCAGTGTTGTTGTAATGTCCCAACTTCCACTTGTTATCTATCAACCTGATGACGTGATGTTTACATAATTGGACCACGTAACATGATTATTTAAAATGACGTCATATCGGCGACGATTCGCATTGTCTAAACACGGCCGAACCAGAAGATGGTTTGCAAAGCTGTCAGATGTAACAATTGGAATAGAAACGTATTTCCAACAACAACCAAGTTCCCTGAATACTAATGTAACAATTGGAATAGAAACGTATTTCCAACAATAATCAAGTTCGCGGAATACTGATGTAACAATTGGAATAAAGACGTATTTCCAACAACAACCAAGTTCGCTGAATACTGATGTAACAATTGGAATAGAAACGTATTTCCAACAACAACCAAGTTTGCTGAATACTGATGTAACAATTGGAGTAGAAACGTATTTCCAACAACAACCAAATTAGCTTAATGCTGATGTAACAATTGGAATAGAAACGTATTTCCAACAACAACCAAATTCGCTGAATACTGATGTAACAATTGGAATAGAAACGTATTTCCAACAAAAACCAATTTCGCTGAATACTGATGTAACAATTGGAATAGAAACTTATTTCCAACAGCATCCAAATTCGCTGAATACTGATGTAAAAATTGGAATAGAAATGTATTTCCAACAACAACCAAGTTCGCTGAATACTGAGCACTCTTTTGAAAGACAAGATCCGAGTTCTACTTCACAACGACCTCTCACGATGATCTATCACGATGACCTCTCGAGAAGATCCCTTACGATGACCATGTCATTTCAACATACGAAGTGCTTGATTCACGCTCTTCCATAATTAGTCAGGCCAGATGTCGGTACCACCGAGGGGCAAAATTTCATTGTTGGCAAATTATTTGTTCCCCACTATAAGTAAAAAAAATATGTGATAACTTTTCCAAATGAGTAGCTTTAGCTATTATGGTTGCGCGTAATGTGTTTTACATAGAACGCCAATACTGCTAGGTAACACACTTTTTCTTTCATTACTAACTTTTGAGAGATGCAGTTTGCGGCATCGTGTCGGTCATGAAAAATAAACAGGATTTTATATCTGAACTTTTTATCAGACCAACTTTGGGGAGGGGCGAAATCCTCCTTTTTTGGGGGTCTACGGAAAGGCTTATTCCTTTCTCGTTTACCATCGGATTTTAAATTTGAAAGGTGTTTTGTGTGCGTAATGGATGTACGGAAAAAGGCGTGTTAACAACTTTTTGAATTTGAAAACCAAAAAACATTTTGGGAAAAAAACCTGCGACGCAACTGGCTACTCTCAACCAGATGTTCAACCAGTCACTGAACATTGTGCGGCTTTTAGAATTGACCAAGATCGTGGGTGGCTTTGACCAGGAACTATACGCAAAGGCTGCTGAGGTCACATGGAAACATCCTGACAAGTTTAATACGACCATCATCATCAGGCTTGGAGCATTCCACACCATATGCACTCTGCTGGCAGTTGTTGGGAAGCGATTCCTGGATGCTGGATTGCGGGATTAAGTCAAGTGTGATTGCAGATGGCTCTATTTCTGGAGTGATGGATGGTCGCAAGTACAACCGGGCAGTCAGACTCCACAAGCTGGTATATGAGGCGCTCATCAGGCTGGCATGGAAAGGTTTCCTCTCACGGTTGCAAGCCAGTCAAACTGACGACGTGGTCCACATGGAAGTAACCTCTGCAAAGATGTGTCACAAGCGTCTTTAAAGCAGGTCCTCCAAAACATGTCATGTGCCACTATCGTGTATCTGTTTGAAGTCTAACTTGAATTCTTGCGAGTTGGAAATGGAGCCTCTCAACTTTCTGGCTGTCCTATCTGGACATGGTCGAGATTTTGCTAGGCCTTCTTCGAGTATCAAGATAGGGACACTGGATGCTACACTTGGCGTCTATTCGTGCAACGATCCCCTGGTGCTTCGCATATGACAGGCATAACTACGCACACCACCTACCGTACTACTATGCTCAGATGACCCAACTGCCCGTCGAACACCCAAATGTCCATACAGTTTTGGAACTGTTATCACGCAAGTGCCTGCGTTCCTGCAAACTGCCGAGCTGTACGTGCCTTGTCAATGGACTGGCATGAACCAACACGTGCCTTGTCAATGGACTGGCATGCACCAACACGTGCCTTGTTAATGGACTGGCATACACCAACACGTGCCTTGTCAATGGACTGGCATACACCAACACGTGCCTTGTCAATGGACTGGCATACACCAACACGTGCCATGTCAATGGACTGGCATGCACCAACACGTGCCTTGTCAATGGACTGGCATGCACCAACATGTGCAAGCTACAGACGTGCAGCAATCAGAAGAAAGAAGAACAGTTCGCAGTTGAACGAGGTGACTCTGATGATGGTGATGATGATGGTGATTGAACTATTATTCTGAGGTATATGTAAGCAGTTGTTCTGAGCTATGTTATGGAGAAATTTAGTTTAGTTTAGGAGGTCTGTCTGGGTCTGTAGTATTTCATATGCATCTTAAGGTGTATTATGTAAAACTTAAACGATAAACTGTTATTTTGTGAAATATACAATCAGACCGCGCTGCCAAAATGTTTTTCAGATGGAATAATCAAAGAGCTGAAAACCACCACTAAGCTACCACTCAGCAATGGTTATCATATCAAAATATGTCCCGTAGACATAGACTATTTAAAAAATCATAGCTAGATCTTGCCCCCCCCAGATGACACCAATAAGTTAAATTTCTGGTCTTGGCCTATGGATTAAATTAGTCGATTTGCTACAAGGCCTCTAGGCTAATGCGGTATTAGTTGTATGCAAAGCTGTGCAGTTGCGCAAATGACGCTAATA
Organism: Lamellibrachia satsuma; assembly: GCA_033239005.1. NCBI lineage: Eukaryota > Metazoa > Annelida > Polychaeta > Sabellida > Siboglinidae > Lamellibrachia > Lamellibrachia satsuma. The sequence continues at coordinate 1,363,133 of BSQZ01000034.1, read as the reverse complement.
GGGAGAATCGCCGCTGTTCTGTTTGGTAGTAAACACTATTGAAACTAGAAGCGCATGGGGGTTACTTAGAAGTGCCTCTAGCAGGACAAGGTCACAAACCATTAACAACATGTCCAACATGTTTAAATGCAGGGAGCATCTTGGTATCGTTTGATTTGAAACAACATGTTACCTTTTCGACACACATACATGGCCACTTGCTCGATCTTTTCATAACTCGTTCAACTTTTTACAATATCAAAACACCTACAGTTTCGGATGGTTTATCAGACCACCACACATTCATTGTCGATGTAAACGTTTCCAGAACTAGATTAGAATCAAAACACAATGTATTTTACAGACATATTCATAAGATTAACATAGCTGCTTTAAAGGCTGACATCCTTAAATCGAAATCTGTATCACAAAAGCCACCCGCTCCATGGATGACTCCCGAAATTCTACAATCTAAAAGGCGTCGTCGTTATCTTGAGCGCGTATGGCGCAAATCACGCTCGTCTTTGGAAAGGTCGCGTTATTCAAAACACTGTCACTACTGCAACAGACAAATGGCCAAAGCTAAATCGGATTATTACACAGAAATATGGTCTCAAATAACTCTGAAAGTCCACGTCAGCTATGGAACTTCATAAATCAAATTCTACACAGGCGGCCTGCTCCATCTCTTCCTAATCATGTTTCAATTAAGTCTCTATGTGACTCGTTCTCTAGTCATTTCAAGGACAAAATCAGTCTTATCCATTCTGCTTTCCCAGATCATACTTTTAGTACTGTAAACGTGGCCTCTCCAGGAGTAAATTCTTTACTTGTAACATTTGAACCTGCCACAGCTGATGAAGTTAAGAAAATAATTATGTCTTCCCCAAATAAGTCCTGTGAGCTTGATCCACTACCAACCGTACTGTTGAAATCTTGTCTTGATACATTGCTCAAACCGATAATGGATATTATAAATGCATCACTGTGTTCTGGCTTGTTTCCGGATGATTTCAAACACACCCATGTCAACCCACTTCTTAAGAAGACATCTTTGTCTAAAGAAGATCTAAACAATTATAGACCTGTTTCCAATATCAGCTTTGTTTCCAAAATACTTGAGAAAGTCGTAGCAAGCCGTCTAAGGTCTCACATCAGCTCAAATTGCTTATCTAATATGTCACAATCAGCTTACAAAGAGTTTCATTCTACAGAAACTGCTCTCTTAAAAGTACACAATGACGTTACCTTAAACATTGACAAAGGAAAAGTAACAGCACTTACATTGCTGGATCTGTCTGCCGCCTTTGATACCATAGATCACGGCATCCTTATTAAACGCTTATCATTATGGTATGGCATATCTGGCACAGCTCTGAACTGTTTTTTATCATATCTAACTGGTAGACACCAAACCATAAAGATTGTAAACTGCTTCTCGGCCGCACTCCCCACTTCGTGTGGTGTCCCCCAGGGTTCTGTTCTGGGGCCTTTGCTGTTCACTCTTTACACTACGCCACTCAGCTCTGTTATCCAAAATCATAATTTGGACCACCACCTTTACGCAGACGATACACAGATCTACATTAGTTTGGCTACCTCGGATACAAGTCGCTCCCTAAATCAGCTCAGCGATTGTCTCCAGGATATCTTCCTCTGGATGACTGCCAGCAAATTAAAGTTAAATGCAGACAAAACTGAATTTCTCATCATTGGTACTCCAAAGCAGTGTGGCAAACTTGACGGTTTTTTCCCGACATGTATCTTGAATCAAACTATCACACCAGCAGCCTCAGCGAAGAATTTGGGAGTCACTTTTGATAAGAATTTCAACTTTAGACAACATATTTCTCAAACGTGTCGTTGCTGTTTTTATCATATCCGTGATCTTCGCCGTATTCGCCGGTATATGTCACTTTCTGTCGCTAAAACTATTGCAACAGCTCTTGTTAGCAGCAGGCTTGATTACTGCAATTCCCTCCTTCATAATATTGCTATCAAGGATATTACAAAACTTCAACGTGTCCAAAATTGTCTGGCTAGGGTAGTTACACGATCTCCTCGTTTCTCTCGCTCAGTGCCACTTCTAAAATCATTGCATTGGCTCCCTGTGCGATATCGCATTATTTTTAAGATCTGTACAATTACCTATCAAGCCCTTTCAACCAAACAACCTGCATATTTACATTCAATGCTCACTCCAGCAAGACAGCCCAGACAACTTCGGTCGTCTTGTTCTGGTTTACTTTCTGTTCCCAGAGTTACGACAAACGCTGGAACTCGAGCTTTCTCGGTTGCCGCACCAACCCTGTGGAATTCATTCCCCGACAGCGTAAAATCAGCAAGAAATATAGCTTCATTTCGCCGTAATCTGAAAACCTATCTTTTCAAAATGGCCTCCTGGAAATCAGTGTTGAGTGGGGTACCACAAGGATCAGTGTTAGGACCTTTATTATTCTATATATGTATCAATGACTTGGACGACAATATAACAAGCAACGTACTGAAATTTGCGGATGACACAACATTGTATAGAAAGGTTAACACTGATGGTGATAAACAACATTTACAAAACGATCTAGACAAATTAGTTTGGTCTGAAAAATGGCAGATGTTATTCAATTTTGGGAAATGTAAATGCCTACATACAGGACACGGGAACTGGGATATAAACTATAATATGTGATATACTGTTTTAGGTACTACTGTTAAAGAAAAATACTTGTGTTTCTCTTTCATGCACACGCATGCTCACACGCGCGCGCGTGCACACACACACACGCGCGTGCGCGCGCGCACACACACACACACACACACCCGAACTGACAACCCGGTGTTGGAAAACCGCATCGAAATTTTTACTCCTCATGTCACTGTTTCTTTTGGATTTTCATTTCTGAATACCATTCACGTATTTCAATCAAAGCTCTTGCAAACGCACATTCGCAGCAATGTCTTTGGTTCAATCCAGTTGACGTCCAATCGATGTCGCGAGTCGTGTTTTTTTCTCGCGAACGTTCGATCCATCTAATGAGAGGCGCGTTAGCTCGAAGTAATCAGCAACGCGCCGCGTCAACTTGTCAACCCGTCAACTATTCAATTGATGGCGCAATAGCGTCAAAGCCAACTGCTCTACCAAATACGTTTTGCAGCAGCTGCGCACGTAAATGTGCCGCCTGCTCTAAATACATCAATTGTGACAAACGGCCTTTTGTCGTGTTACGAAGTTTCCGTGTTATCCAATTGGTTTATTTGGCAGCGTTCTTTATGAACAAATTAGAGAACAACTCGTTGAAATCGTGTTCTTCAAACGATATTTCAGATATGTGATTACGTATATTTCGATCTTGTTTATTTCAGTCAATTGTTTAATAAGACGATTCTATAAATTCACGCGGAAAACACTCATTGATGTTGTTGTCTAACCGTCTAGACAAATTCCGATTTATGAATGTCTTGTTTATTGCGTTCATATGATACGACTTCCTGTATAAAACGATACGGCAGTTCTTAACGGATAAGGCGTTTTGAATGTGGTTAGTTTCAAATTATATTAAAGTGCTACGCAAAAACACATACGCGTTGGATGTACTGTTATATTGCATTGAGATTTGGTTTCCGAATTAGATACAAATTACCAAGGGTGTAAAAATCTGCCTTTGGAAGACTGTAGCATTTTGATTTAACAAGATTTAACAAGATTTGCCATCCAAGCCAAAGGCCCAGATGGCAAGTGGACAAGGAAGCCATTGGCTTATCGAGATCCAACAATTTTCAGCTACGTGTAAAACGCCCTCCTGAGATATGTGTCAATCTTGTTTTTAAACATAGCAGTTATACAATCCGTAGACAATATGTTTCATTCATTTATTGTCCTCTGTGAGAAAGAATACTTCCTGATATCCAATCTACACTTATCCATTACTAATTTGACCTCATGTCCTCAAGTTCTGCTATACCTCTTGAGTGAGAAAAACATATTTCTATAAATAGTTGCATACCCATTCAACATCTTAAACACTTCAATCTGATCTCCTCTTAACCTCCTTGTCTCTAGAGTTGTTAAACCACATTCTTTCAGGCGTGCTTCATAACTAAGGTCTCTCAGTTCTTGAATCTTTTAGTTGCTCTCATCTGTATGCGTTCAAGCGTATCTATATCCTTCTTACTACATGGTCTCCAAGCTTGTATACAGTATTCTAAATGACGTCAATCCATTTCATTATACAGAGGTATAATTAGCTTTTTTCCTTTTATGTTATGTTTCTCCTAATCAACCCAAGAATTTCATTACCTTTTGAAGCTGCAATACCACACTGCTCTGAAACTTTCATATCAGCGCTTATTGTAACTCCTAAGTCATTTTCTTTTACAGTAGTACCCAGAACAGTATCTCCCATTTTAAAGTTTACATCCAAGTTCCCATGTCCTGCATGTAGGCATTTACATTTCCAAAAATTTAATAATATCTGCCATTTGTCAGACCATTTTGGCAACGATTTGGGAGATGCCGCTCTGAGATAAGTAACGCAGTTTTTCGATTGCATAGTGTGTCATATGGGAGTTTCATGTAATTAAATTGCCCAAATGCTCTGAATTTTTCGATCTAAAAATGTATTTACATTAACAGTATTATACTTCATGCTTTAATCCTTATTTCTGCTTTAATATAACTACCACCAGATGGTATAAAACATATATTTGACAGAAAAATAAATAATCCTGTGAAAAATTTTATATTTGACCTTCACTTGGGAAGATTTATAAGTATCTCTCTAATACTAACAAAGCGCTTTTTTATGGATGTCCGAAAAGTACGATAATTTAGCTCATTGCCAAATCGTGTGTTTTTGAAAATATTAAGAGGTAAAACGCGACGTTAGAAACGTGTCTTGTGGAGATGTTAGGATATTAATATTAACGAACCGATATGTTCCAAATACCAGTACATTCATTGTTGCAATGTCCAATAAAACAATCGTCGGTTAACCAGTGAAAATCGTTGTACAGCACGATATTTTCTTCTGTACGAACATGTGGAATGTAATGTAGTGTAGGAGGGGGTAAAACGCCCATGTCAGGCAAAGCGCACACCCACCCTATATAGCAACATATTTCGAAATAACCAGATAGACATGCATCATGTCCATCTGATTACAGCACGGCTGCTGCAGAAGCAAAAACACGCAGGAAGATGTTCCCATTAAAATGTGAGTTTCATAATGATATAAAACGTCCTTGGTGGGAATATATATAGCAGCCACAGAAACTTTGACAAAAGAAGTGAATGCATGGAATATTCAAATATGATTGTAACAGAGTTATGTTGTTGTTGTTGTTGTTGTTGTTGTTGTTGTTGTTGTTGCTCCTCAGTTGTACGGAGTTTTGTCTGACTGGTTCCCATTTCGCCCTAGTCGACACATATCTACAGTATGTGCCTAGAATGATAATAGAGCAGCTATTTGTGGATTGTACATTAACCTATGGAAAAAATTCCATAGCACTTTGATAAAAAAAACAGGTATTTATCATCGTTGCGGAACTAACGCATAATGCCAAAAATTGACATTTCGTGGATTGTCATCGTTTTGATTAGTATAGTTCACACTCAAAACATGTCTCGTTGTCGACGAGACCATCGTATTCACAGTGTGCCTCTGTTAAAGGTAGTCGTCACCGGATATAGTCATCATCGCTGCTTCCGCGGATAGTTTGCTCCAATGGAGGCATCGGTTATCTTCATCATCATTTATTTGACGCTTCCGCTGTATCACGGCCCAGTCCCTGTGCTATACCGTTTGATCGATGTCGCCTTCTCGTGCGAACTTTTCCTTTTCTCAGACTACAACCGGGCGCGACTCACTGTCGAATTAGCCTTTCCCATATTTCCCTAAATATGACATACATTTTCCATATTTCCCCCAAGTTAAAACACATAAAGACATAACATTAGTCATTGTCACTGCATTTAACAAGCACTTTGTCTAGCTTACATATTTATTGCATCATTACCAGCAAGCTGATTTTTAAACAAACTAAGATGGACATCTGAACGGCAACTGAAAGTGGGTCACCCAAAGACAACCTGGCGAAAAAAACTGGACATTAACAACGCGTACTGAGTGGAACACGTGACAGAAGCCGACAGACCTGTGTTTGTATTTCTTGTTTATCGAAAGACTAGGTAAAACATTCAAATTTATTTTTAAACAACGAAAATAGTCCCTAAATGAACCGACATTTAGCTTCCTAATGGACATTCAGTGGTGCATTACGAACTAAGTTGAAAAGAAACACTTGACAGCTGACGTAGGCTTCCGGAATATAGGCTAGACGTGCTTCTATGCAATCATTTCACGCCGTAGATAGTTCAATCAGAAACGACTTCCTGGCTTGTCGCCATGTAAAGACAAGCGCCGGAAACCGGAACCAATTTCCATCACGCTATATTCGTGACGCATTAGTGGGGTCATTCCTTACCCGCACAATTTGCGGAATGTTAAAAATCGCTGTAGAGCTCTCAGTGTTGTTGGCAGAAGTAAAATGCAGACTGGTGGGGTCGAATCTGATATGCCATGGTTTGGAACAGTATGATTATTACGGGTTTGTAAAATATCAATAATGACGATTATATTTTGTTATTGCAATATTGTCCATACTAATATTGATTATGCTAAATTATCATGATCGATGATCATCATCATTGCAATTACGATGTTCTGAACCTAATTTGTTACTGTCGGCTGTGCAAGAAGTGCCAATATACAAAAGTGGAATGTGTGTGATTGTATTGTGATTGTATTGTGATTGCATTGTGATTGCATTGTGATTGTATTGTGATTGTATTGTGATTGTATTGTGATTGTATTGTGATTGTATTGTGATTGTATTGTGATTGTATTGTGATTGGATTGCATGGACGAACAACTTTGGCGCAGTAATTGTAGTGTGACTGTTTTGTTCTTAAAGAAGTAGAGTTGATGTTAGTATGAACATGTACGAGGTAAGAGGAAATGAAATGTAAATAGCTTAGATGTGTTCTAGACAACCGCATCATACGCAAGATCATATGCAAACATAACTGTAGAGTAGTGTATTGTATTTTATTGAACTGCAACAGATCCGAAGATCCAGTAACAGGACAGAAAAAATATAAAAACAATACGTATAAATAATAAAAACAGTAAGAACAATAATATAATTATAATAAGGGTATAAAACCACACAATACCGACATTACTAGCATAGCAAGCTAAAATATTAGCATTATACATAGAAATGATTTTGAATTTCACACCTGAAAGTATTGGCTCCTATAAATATATCGCAAGTGGGTTCAGTTAAATACTTAATTTTGGATTTGTAACAGAGATATTTAATATTTTTTTTTAACTCGTTCGATTTTGTCAATAGAAATGCATTGCCACGGATTCCAAATAACACTGCAATAATCCAACTGGCTTCTCACAAGAGATATATACAAATATAGCACATGTGTATTTAACAAGATTTAACAAGATTTGCCATTCAAGCAAAAGGCCCAGATGGCAAGTGGACAAGGAAGCCATTGGCTTATCGAGAGTCCAACAATGTTCACCTACCTATAACCCGCCCTCCTGATATATGTGTCAACCTTGTTTTTAAACATATTCACGCTGCTAGCAGTTACACAATCTGTAGACAGTTTGTTCCATTCATTTATTGTCCTCTGTGAGAACGAGTGCTTCCTGATGTCCAATCTACATTGATCCTTTACTAATTTTACCTCATGTCCTCTAGTTCTGCTATCCTTCTTGAGTGAGAAAAACATATTTCTATCAATATTTTCATACCCATTCAATATCTTAAAAACTTCAATCTGATCTCCTCTTAAACTCCTCAGGCGTTCTTCATAACTAAGGTCTCTAAGTTCTGGAATCATTTTAGTTGCTCTCCTTTGTATGCGTTCAAGCGTATCTATATCCTTCTTACGATATGGTCTCCATGCTTGTATACAGTATTCTAAATGAGGTGTAACTATTGCTTTATAAAGAGGTATAATTAACTTTTTTCCCTTGTATGTTATGTTTCTTCTAATCAATCCAAGAATTTGATTACCCTTTGAAGCTGCAATACCACACTGCTCTGAAACTTTCATATCAGCGCTTATTGTAACTCCATTTGTTTTACAGTAGTACCAAGAACAGTAGCTCCCATTTTATAGTTTACATTCAAGTTCCCATGTCCTGTATGTAGGCATTTACATTTCCCAAAATTGAACAGCATCTGCCATTTCTCAGACCATTTCACTAATCTGTATTGCCAAAGGCATTGCCTGACTAGCCGATATATATATATATATATATATATATATATATATATATATATATATATATATATATATATATATATATATATATATATATATATATATATATATATATATATATATATATATATGTGTGTGTGTATATAATACTAATGCAGGCTACATTTACCTAATAATACCTTATTACATGCACAATCTATTCAGGCAGGTTCATGCTGACAGTCAACTAAACCATTTTTTTTACAGTTGAGGATTCTTACCTTTGCAAAAAAATTTTAAATCCTGTCTTCTGTCGATTCGAATAGCTGTAAGCCACACAGGAAATACACACATATTCGTTGTCCCACAACTGTCTCCAGCAAGCCTCCGAAATGTTTCTGTCATGGAGAGTTTAACACTAATGCACGATGCTCACTCCAGTATGAACAACCCAACTGCCTACACTTACAACACAACTGCTGTGACTACCCTCACCAAAATTATTAATCAATCTGGTGGCAATGCCCTATTAAGAACAAATGACAATGACAAATCTTTAAGTTAATTGGATCCTGATGTCATCGTCACTGGCTACTAGCCCGATAAGTTTATACTTCTCTGGTAGCCACCTCATCTTTACTGCTTTTGTTTGCCTTATATTGTACATGATGATGGTGAGGAGGAAATATATTTACTTACTTACTTACTTACTTACTTACTTACTTACTTACTTACTTACTTACTTACTTACTTACTTACTTACTTACATATATTAGACAACTATTTGTAACTTGCTATGTTCACACTATAAACAGTACTTTCCTATGTGTCATGCAGTGGATGCAACTGTTTCTGCCGTGCAATGAAATGCCGGTCAGTGTTCCACACCCGCTTCACGGCAGTGAGCTGGCTTATCGCTCTTGTGTACAGGGGGATGAGTAATGACGTAACTCTATGCCCGTCAACCACGTCTGAGTCCACAGTATTTCCAAATCAAATTCCAGATCCAGCCTACGTTTGGAACAATACGTACTGCTCACAGCAACCAGAGCACCACCGCCGTGACATTTCTTGTTTTTTTTGCCACAACTCTTCTGTCTCTTCTGTACATGTTGAATGAATCTACAGTACCTCTTTGTCGAAAATGTCCTCCCGCAGCCATGTCTCAGTGATAGTAATACAATCGAAGTATGACCACTGAAGTAAACGTTAATATCTTTTAAAAATGCCAACATTGCTGGTTGCGTTCTGGTAAAACAGTTTGGGTTACTACCACAGTACATCGATATCCCCGCTCAACCGGAGAGTTAACATGGCCAGGTGGAGACTGTTTGAACTGGATCGGCCCCGTCTGCTTGGCGCCATTGTTGTTGATGAGGTCTTTGAGAGACGACTGAAGACGTTGACCTAATTTATGACTTACGACAGCTAACTCCAAACAGCCCTGTCTTGAGGAGTGGTTTATTTTCAGAGTTTTCCTTCTCTAGAATTAGTGAGTCCACAGCAGGTATTTTCCATCTAGGCATCAAATAGAAGGGACCAACGGCTTTTACTCTCTCTTCCGAAAGACAGAGACAAAGTGGGGTAAACAAAGTTGCCCAAGCTTCGAAACGGCGGAGGTGGTATTGAACCCTGGTCCCTTCGACCGAAAGTCCGACGCTCTACCACAGGTGGTACTAAACCCCGGTCCCCTCGACCGAAAGTCCGACGCTCTACCCCAGGTGGTATTGAACCCCGGTCCCCTCGACCGAAAGTCCGACGCTCTACCACAGGTGGTACTGAACCCCGGTCCCCTCGACCGAAAGTCCGACGCTCTACCACAGGTGGTATTGAACCCTGGTCCCCTCGACCGAAAGTCCGACGCTCTACCACAGGTGGTACTGAACCCCGGTCCCCTCGACCGAAAGTCCGACGCTCTACCACAGGTGGTACTGAACCCCGGTCCCCTCGACCGAAAGTCCGACGCTCTACCACAGGTGGGATTGAACCCTGGTCCCTTCGACCGAAAGTCCGACGCTCTACCACAGGTGGTATTGAACCCCGGTCCCCTCGACCGAAAGTCCGACGCTCTACCACAGGTGGTATTGAACCCCGGTCCCCTCGACCAAAAGTCCGACGCTCTACCACAGGTGGTATTGAACCCCGGTCCCCTCGACCGAAAGTCCGACGCTCTACCACAGGTGGTATTGAACCCCGGTGCCATCGACCGAAAGTCCTACGCTCCACCACTCAACCAAAGCGCCCCAGATTTCCGCGATGCCATCATAATAGCCAGTATCGGAGCGAAAACTCGCCGATTTAGCGTCAGTGGTCTCGTCTCATTCTCGTCTGAGTGGAGTGCACGTTTATAAGATAACGCAAACGTGGAGAGCAAAAATATAGCCTATAACACCTGCTGCCACCTTGTAACAAACACATTATGTGGCAAAATGCACCCCTTTAGAGGCAAAGCTGACCATTTCGTCAACTAATATACACATAAGCATCTCTTATTTAAATAGCAATATAACTAGAGTACCTTAGTAACAAGACAGCACTCCAAGAAGTACGTTTCATCTGCATTCGTAAACATTTCGCAAATTCCGTAATATGGGGAAAGCGCACCCCGGCCAACGTTGCCACCGCTACTGTATGTTATATGGTATGTTATTAATGTATCCATATATTTTGCAATAGTTACATTGGAACATTGAGCATATTAATGCACAACAAAGATCTGTATATCCTACTTAGTAAGAGGTAATGTTACCATGAAAAACACGAAAAACCAATTATAAAGATCAAGGTTGATCAATTTGGGGGGGTCGTGAACATGCCGAGCATGTATTAAACCAATTGTGAATGACAATAGAGGTGCGCTTTGCCGCATATAGTGGTGAGCTTTGCCACAATATTTAATGGGTCATTGGAATTACAAAAATACTGTAAGTCATTTTATTGTTCGTATGAACCAGTGACACGTACCACAACAGCATATATTGGACGTTTAAATAGTTATGTCATATGTTCGTGCAGTTACCGTATTAACATGTAGGACCGTTTAAAACTGTTGATTTTGTTATAACGATAATGGCTAAAAACAAGCTCAAATTGATGTAAATTGGAAAATTGCACAAATAAAAGTGGCACTTGCTGATATAGGTGGGGTGCGCTTTGTCCCACCTATTCTAACATTCTAACAGTATACGTAGGGCGAACCTATTTCTTTGTAGGAGTTGTGTACTTGTGTTTTATAGCGTAAGCATGACGCCCGATGCGTTTTGAGCATTTTCAACTTGAAACATACATATGTGTCACTTTAGCCAATGTACACATGTATACGAAGGCAGGTACAAATTAACAAACCTCCACATACAGTATGACCATACACGCAATGTACTGTTGTACACATATTATATTTAATGCCACAATATATACAATTGACTTGAAAATGTGTGCAGCGGTACTGCAGTATTTCGACGCCGACAGCAATAATTCATTTTATCCATTCAAATGAGAACAGGTAGTGACATTGTAATGTCAACATAACAGATGACACTGCCAGCGACAGGTGCGTGCCTTCAGATTCGGGATTTGTGTTTTGCTCCGGCGGCACATCATAATTGATTGATTTCACATACATGGTACATATAACATTTACGCATACACGTGCGCATACACGTAGTCAAGTAAGAACGCACGCACACACGTACACACACACGTACACGCACACACCAAATAGCTCGCGGTGGATCCCCGTGTACAATATTACAAAGTTTGGGTGAGATCCACACCTGGATACCTTTGGAAACATAAACAATGATAGTTTTGTTTTGCTACGTACCGTCTTTTATTTAGCAACAACCTAGCACTCAAAACACGTTAGGTTCCAGATGAATCAATGAAGAAGCATATTGTACAGATTTATCATCGCCACTGATATATTGTAACTATCGTCACCTATTTTACTGACGTGTGTTGCAACCTGTTTTCGTACGTGTTTCCTTTAATATATGTCCTTGAACCGACGTCCCGTTGTTTTACTTCAGATAACACAATACATTTCGGAACCGATGCCTCTTAGGAGTCACTTCTAAATACTTACTGTTACTTTACAGGTTTAATGTAGTTAACGTGTAGGAGTAATATAATTCACACAAAATAAGCTGCATTTTCAATTCGATTGTTCGCTCGTCTCGTTTCAACATTATTTTCGCTAGCTCGTCTCTGTGCATATGTATTATTTAGTTTTATTGAAATCACCGGGTCCACTATTAAATTAGCTTTGATCCAATCGAACCGAACACAGGGCAAAAGTTATGACGTAGTTTGGGTTGTTAATATGTGAGTTACATCCTAAATTTGCGTTCTCAATTTACATTAGGCCCTGCCTCATATAACAAATGTCTGCACTATTTTATCAAACAGACTCCGCATATTACATAAATCAGAAACAGATTTGTTTTCGTCTCAATATACTACACAACATAAAGTACAGTTATAATTGATAAATAATATTAAACTAGTCATACAATACATATTTGAAAATCTATAAAGCTGGTTCGCAATATCACTCATAAATCACTCTCGTTGGCTAGATTGGGGTATACATGCGCTAGAATAATATGTAAAATGTCAAAAAGGGGAGCGACATCGCTAAGAAATGTTTATTACGACACCAGTTTTCTCCAAAACTTCAGATTCCAGAGGTTAAGCAACATGGAACACATGTAGACCAACTCGATAATGTCAAACTTATGCCATTATACGATAGGTAAAATGTGTTTATTACGACACGGTTTCAAAATGTATATTACGACATCTGCCTTGAAAGTGTTCCAAGACATCGCAAAACAATAGTATGTTCTCCAATACCAATGTACTTTCCCACACGACTCATGTGATTCAAGCTATCGATTGTCCAAAGTTTATCCAAATATATATTTGGTTGTCATAATAAGCATGGCTTTATACGTGGGAAACTGCATTTCTTCTCTGTACGCCACCACAGAAAAACGATAACAACGCTGTTAATAATAGCTTAGATCCAGGAAAGGACACATCTAAACCTCCCAGAAATCACAATGAAAACGGTTCTGTGTAACTGTGTAATTTGCGGTGCTACACTTTTTGAAATTGTTAGCCAAATACAAAACCATTATAGTACAAAATAATGCTACTTCTAGTGCTGCCACCGAGTGGCCAGCAACAGTATCAACATAATCGTCTGAATAGGCTACCCTAGTAGGCTATCAGCAATTTCTACAAAAGTGCTATATGTTAGGAGTTTAAATGCCACCCCTCCCCCACACACATACGCACACACATAATATACCATTTGAAAGCTAAATATCTCTCCGTCAAAATGAGCATGACGTCGCGCTGTCAAGTGGTGCAGTAGGCGTGGAGCGAATGTCAAAAAAATGTCATAATTGTGCCAATCGAAAGCTTGATGTCTCCCAGTCAAAGGAAGGAATCAATAAATATGTCCAGTGATGCTATAAATGTAGAAGGAAGGTCAAACAAGGCCACTGTCAATTCATGGTTTTCTTGTGCAATTCTGCAAACGTCTTAATATCACATTGATTGTGTATTTAGTCTGCCACATGCAAACATTACACCAATTGGTAGATCCCGTCAAAATTAGGTATGATTAAAAGCTAGCAGGGTGTACAGGAGGTGTGGAGCAAAGGTCAAACAAGATCACCGTGAAATAACGAATGTTCGAAATTCATGTCACATTATGAAATTACAATGATTGTGTATAATAACGTGAAATAACGAATGTTCGAAATTCATGTCACATCATGAAATTACAATGATTGTGTACATAATAGTATTCTTTACTTCAATATACACACCCATATTACATAACATTTCAAAGCGTAATGTCTCCCCGTCATAAAACAGGTAAAACATAGCGTTGTACGTGTGTATCTAATGTCAAACAGGGTCACCGTCAACTGGTGAATTTTCGAAATCGTGCCATTCCGCAAGCGTTGAATTTCAAATAACCTTTAAAATGTAACGTTTCATTACTTTGGGTTCAACGTAAGCGCCTACCTTTATATTTATATAACGAAATATAATTAACTGTACGGGCAAGCGTACCGGTGAAACCGATACGACAATATTGTGATTCTCGGTGGTATTTCGATACTCAGACCCGACTTCTGCTACGGTCTAAGTTTCATCTCTACTTTCTTGAGTGAGTACTGTTGGCCATACCAGCTCGACCACTCGATGCCGTCGGCGTATGATGCGTGAGGGCCTCCGAGGTACAACCCATTCAAGTTGGAAGCGTCACATGCATAATACCACCAGGCCCCCTTGTGGTTTCGAGCACAATGTCCGCGGTACACGTCATTGTCACGGTCCTTCGTGCTGAATGAATGGCCAGCATGTCTCGTAAGCGAATCTCCTGCATCATAAATGATGTCATAAATCCACGATAATCCTACTCTGTAACACAACATACAAGGATGATTTGACTGTTGTACCAACCGTTTTCTCATTGTTGTAACGTCCATGATATACAAACAATACTTAGTAGCACGTTTAGAATCATAGGAGACATACATTTGTAGCACAGGCGATATGTGCAGTAATGTCAATGAATTGTGGTGCAATTTGTCATAAGACATGGCACTTGGTACAGACTTTGTAGTCCTGAGGATTTTTGGCTATGCAGGCATTTCCTGCGGGACTTCGAATAGTCATATCTGTGGGGCGCAGTGGCGCAGTGGTTAAAACGTCGGACTCTTATTATTCTCAGTTGTACAAACGATTACCTGGCCAGATACAGTGTTGGGTAAACACAGCAATTGCGGTTTGTTAAAAAATGCACCGTCGTTCAAGATTTGACCATCCGGGTAATACAAAGTCTGCTGGATTTTCGTTGCGTCATTGTGACAAACCTGGCAGCAGTCTTTCAAGACTTAATACGTGCGGTGGGGGGGGGGATTCCATATGGGTGACGAACACTCGAGTTTTTGCCAGGTTTGCATGTTGTGCGCTATTTCTTTAATTTCAGCTTTACATGGGTCTACAATTCTTTTAGTCATGCCTAGGACTTTCGAAGACTTGGAAACTCTGCCAGTGACGTGATTTGCCCAATTTATTTTGGAATCTAATTAATACTGTCATCTGCGAAAAGACGTATGGGAGATGTTATGTTACGTTCCCGTTTATGGCGTTTATGTTATGTTTATGTTATATTTATGTTATGTTTATGTTATGTTATTTTCCCGTTTATGTCGTTTATGTAGAGTAAGATGAGGAGAGTAAGAAAAGGAAATACCCTAGAACTGAACCCTGTACAGGGCACCAGATGTGACATCTGTGATGTCTGACGGGGCTTCATTAACTGAAACTCTCTGTCTATGATTTAATATAAGAGATTTGATCCAGTTATGCGTGTTTCCATTGATTCCGCAAGAGATTAATTTTGAGAAAAGGCGGTAGTTGTCAACGGCTTTGGTAAAGTCCAGCAGGACTGCATACGTTGTAGGTCTTGTTGTTCTTAGCCATCCAGTCATGAGTCATCCAGTCATGAGTCATCCAGTCATGAGCTGTCTCGATGAGTTGAGATTCACAAGAGAGTCGGGACTGGAATTCGTGTTGGGACTGGCGAAGGATATTGTGTTTGTGCAGGTGTTTCGACATGTTGCTTATAACGCATAGCAATGAATTCGTCGCCACTTACTGATGCGACTCGAGGGCACCAACTCTTTGGTCATGCTTTCGTGTGAAATTGAAAACTGAAAACCCAGAAGTTGAGGAGAACATTGAAATTGCTGCGATTCTCAGTGTCGAGATGGATGACGTCATCGCGGTGGCTTCTCAGGGCAATCATAATTATTCTGTTTTTCACAGAGAATAATCGTCTTTATTAACTGCTGCAGCTTAATGCGATTATCTCTGAATCGGGTTTGCACGCATGTCAATAGTTGCTGTCTGGGCAGGTTTGGATGATATCACACTAAATAATTAAAATTGTCTAGTAATTAGTGATGGTGTATATATGTGATTGCAGTGTCGGAATGTGGGGGGGGGGTGCCTGTGCACCTGATGGACACTAAATCCCCCGGTATGAACATGGGACGTGAAGTCGTCGCGACATTTCACGCTTTGACAAACGCAACTATATAATGATGTATAACACAGTCCATGTATATGATATGTGTGATTGCGTATAAATATGTAATATAATCACCTGCCGTTCCGTTGTACGTCCCAAGTGAAAGTTTGTACTTGTCGCCTTTGGAGGCTACCGCGAAGTTCGAGTAAACAGCATATCTGGTGTTTTTCTCAAAGTCTTCCATGTCGACTCTTAGTGTATAGTGTGCTTGCAATGTTAAGTGATGGAGATTGTCGTTGCCTGAAAATGTACATGTTAACACTACACAACATGTTATTTCTACATAACAAATAAGAACAACGAGCACAAAGCAACACTGCTGTTACCAGTAAAACCAACGTCAACGAACTTACTAAAAACAGCATCACCAACGACATATGAACAATGACAACATATAAAGTGCTGATGTGTTGTCCTGAAACGAATACTTAACATTTATTTTTAGCTAAGAGACTTAAATGTTTTAGAAAGAGGTAGTTAACATTTCATAAAATGTATTAAACATATTAAACATAAACTCATACGACATTATCCGGTACATTTATATTTTCCTTTAGATATGTATCTAATAAATCCCATATACTATACGTTTTTAATATAATCGATGATTTTCTAATATGGCAGTTTTCTCTAGTAGTGTGCCATTATCAGAAATCCATCTTGGAATGTTTTTTGAATTAATCAAATATCTTATATCAGCAGTTATTATTATTATTATTATGTATTTCACCCACCAAGCCAGAATTCAGAGGACACGTCGCCAAATCCTTTCTTGTAGTCGGCCCATTCGCGGTAGAAGTCGACGGAGCCGTCCTGTCGTCGCTGGAACACCTACACGTGACAACAAACACAAACATGCAACACGTGTGTGTGTGTGTGTGTGTGTGTGTGTGTGTGTGTGTGTGTGTGTGTGTGTGTGTGTGTGTGTGTGTGTGTGTGTTTGTGTGTGTGTGTGTGTGTGTGTGTGTGTGTGTGTGTGTGTGTGTGTGTGTGTGTGTGTGTGTGTGTGTGTGTGTGTGTGTGTGTGTGTGTGTGTGTGTGTGTGTGTGTGTGTGTGTGTGTGTGTGTGTGTGTGTTTGTGTGTGTGTGTGTGTGTGTGTGTGTGTGTGTGTGTGTGTGTGTGTGTGTGTGTGTGTGTGTGTGTGTGTGTGTGTGTGTGTGTGTGTGTGTGTGTGTGTGTATAGGTGAGTGTGCGCATGTGCGTATGAACGTGTGGTGTGGTAATGTGGTAACGTGGCAGTGTGATAATTTCCTAATGTGGTATGGTTTCGAGTTATGTTTATTCAACACTCAGTCACAATTTATGTCGGCCGACGGGTAGTCGACAACAATGTTCCTTGTAGACAAAAAGTGACACTAGCAAAAATACTCATCCTCCGGACGGGATAATTTGGTAGTTATAAGTGACCGTCATGATACCAACATTTGTACGATGTCAGTACACACAACAATATCACATTATCCACCTATGCCTTGGTACTTGGTGCTGCCAGTCAATATCTTGACGGTTTCTCGGAATCCGACTCTCGAAATTGCGTCACTTGGGACAATCGTAAAACACACGTATGACATCATGAACAATTGTACGTAATTGTTCGCATAGTGCTGCCAACAGTTGTACGTATTAACTACAAAGGGTAATTCAATTGTTCGTAGATAGAAACATGACACTTTGGCGCCCGAGATGCAAAGTCAAGGAGGAGTAGCATAAGATGCAAAGTCTAGGAGGAGTAGCATAAGATACAAAGTCTAGGAGGAGTAGCATAAGATACAAAGTCTAGGAGGAGTAGCATAAGATACAAAGTCTAGGAGGAGTAGCATAAGATACAAAGTCTAGGAGGAGTAGCATAAGATGCAAAGTCTAGGAGGAGTAGCATAAGATCCAAAGTCTAGGAGGAGTAGCATAAGATACATACATATATACTTATTACATGCATACCCTAGATGGGTAATAGTAAGATATATACGTACCAGCCAGCCGCCGCCGTCCGTCTCCATGTCACAGTAGACTTGGACATACTTCGTCGCCTGGGCCACGTAGATCTTATATACGCCGCTGACGTTGTTACCGTCCTTATGTAGTTCGTAGCAGTCGCGGGCAGGGAGACGTCTCTTCAAGACTGAGTAAAATTTATTGGATTACAGTTGTCAAATATACCATCCTTAAGAGCATAACAGACGAAACAAATGAGTCCATGAAAATATTGATGCTAATAATAACACATCCTTTTAATGAAGATTTTGTAGCGAATTTCCACAGGGGCATGATAGTGGCACGCCCTTACTGCGTGGTCTTCTCTGGTTACACATTGCTGAATCGACTTCAAGATATGGGCAATTAACCAGGTTCGCTACGAATTTCCACAGGGGCAAAGGCCCGAAAAGACAAGTGTGTGTGTGTTATATATGAAAGTATGGAAACAACATCCCGCGTCTGCAGCGAATTCACAACTTGGCTGCTCGACTGATATGACGTCATCCACGGAATGATAGTGACACGCCCTTACTGCGTGATCTTCACTGGTTACTCATTGCTGAATAGACTTCAAGATATGGGCACTTAATCAGGTTCGCTACGCCCATATCTAGATTTTCATGGATATTTTTTAGAGAATAAAAACCTACAATTTTTTTGAAGCGGTAGAAGGAATAAGAAAACGATGTTCCTATTTGCAATTTAGCCTGTAAGGCGGACATATTAAATTTGCTTCAAAATGGCCGACATTGAAACCTACGTTTGCCAAATAGTTCGGTCTCAAACTGACCTAAGACATTGATATAGGCTAAAACATACAAGTTCAGAGTTGATCAGTCTAATTGTACCATGCTCAAAGCACGCCTATCATGATGGCTGTTACGCTTGAAACAAACTGCATAACATAGCTACGCCAGTATGTTGACCTAACTTGATATGTGTCAAAAAAGCCTCATTCCTTAATAAAAACAGATGCATCTCATACAAGCGGAGGTCGCCAACGTTTCAAACGTCCCCCAAATGTATAGCATTACGTTTTGGCGGGTTGTTTGGTAGTCACCATCGTTCGCGGGACAACGAATCCTAGCAGCAGTGGCGCCACATAAAGAGTGAAAATGGAATTAATGCACATTGAGGCCATTGTGGATATCATATGTGTCTTTATGCGAGCGTGCGTGCCTGCGTGGGTGCGTGCGTGAGTGCAGATAGGAAGCTGGTGGCTATCGGCTGTTCTTTTTGAGTGACAATATATGAATGGACTTTGAGAACTAATGCGACCTTTTCTAAGCAAAGTGACATTCGCAAAGAGGCCAATAACGTACAATAATGGCGTCCCTGATATAAAGCATTTCTTTGTATTACTCTTTGTGGGACTCTGTCTTTGCTAAGCAACCATGGATTGGCGACGGTGGCAGAAGTGGCTAAAGTATTATTCCTACTGGCATTAGGAGTAATTAAACAATACGTACAGTCGTCTTGTTTTGCCAAGTTTTCTTCGAGTTGCGTCAATTGTTTCTGTTGCTGTTCCATCGAGTCTTGGAGGCGAGAAACCATCGCCGTCAGCACACTGCCTTCGTTGTCGTCGCCGGAACAGTGTCTCCTGGTACATTGAGACATGACTGGTGCTAGACGCAAGATGCATGCGATAATACACACCTCTGGTATTGAACCTGTGTATACATATATTCTCATTGCTGGGCAGTAAAGTTGACTACGTCGACGCCGTGAGAGTGTTATCGCTTGTGTCTGAGTAATTCGCCGTGAACATCCTGCTCGCGTACCCGATAACTACACCCCTTGTATCAACAGGGTGTCACAGTTTATTTCGCAGTAATGAGTGTTATTTTTCAGATATGTATGTAGAACGTGGACAACAATGACTTCACCAATATGCACTGTTACAATAAAGTTGTGTTTTAAAATAAATGTTAGACAGGAAGAAAGTATTCAAAAGATATTCATATTACAATATGGTTTGCAAACAGCTTAAAATAGTAACTATACGCCAGTTATGTTTGTATGGATATGTAGTTTCGCCGCTTTTGACGCCGCAGTTTTAATTACTGTGTTGACAACAATGCAACTATAATGAACAACTTGTGCTGGTTTTATCCTAAGTTTCACTCTTGCCTAATTCGTACGTGTCCAGTAACAGGCACTCGTGGGAATGACTTTCCGTGCCTGAGGTAACTTTGTTTCCACTGGCGGCTTTTTAGAATTTCGATTGTCGAGTTACGTCATTAATCTTCCCCTGTTTTGTAAAGGGTTGTGTTCTATTTATGTATGTGGCTCAAAGGTTGGTGGGCGAGGGCCGCTCGTAAATACTACAATGCGGGTGAAGCGCACGAAATAACAAGTGTTACTTTATAATAGTACGCAGTGTGAACGTTGTTACGTTGTTACGTTGTTACGTTGTTACGTTATAACAAGTGTTACTTTATAATAGTACGCAGTGTGAACGTTGTTACGTTGTTACGTTATAACAAGTGTTACTTTATAATAGTACACAGTGTGAACGTTGTTATCGCAACATTATGTTATATAGATTTGTCATGTAAATTGTAGTGTGGTCAGCTAAAAATCGCACGGTTGAATATGTGTGGTGTGAACAATGCTATTGGACTCTATTCCCGTTACCACCGTTACTCATACTATTCCCGTTACTCACCGCATCGCCACACTCTCAACATATTATCCTCCAGACTAAGATACCGGGCAAGGTCTTGTCAACAGCAGTACTTGCAGGGATGCGTTAATTGTCTCTCACCTCTCAAAGACGTCGTAGCTGAATCCCGAGATCATAATGAATGGTCAGATGAGCTGCAGGAGACATTCAGTACAGTACAGAACATGCTGTCGTCTAATCGCACAGTGGTTCTCCCACGACTATTATGGAATGTCACTGATGGGGCTATAAAGAAATATGGTATTAGGGCTTCACTGTTTGTGACGCAGGGAGGAAAACCACTTTTTGTAGGTTTTTAGTTCTAAGCTTCGCGGACGTCAAGTCAACTCTACTAATCAAGGTAGAGGCTCACTCCGTTGCCGTAGCAACGAAGAACTTCATTCCTGATATCATTCATTCGAAACACAAGGTGTGCGTCTTGACTGACATCAAACCCCGGTTGCACGTCTTTGGTAACCTATGTCGTGGAGAATTATCAGTCAGTCCACGTGTGTCAACTTACTTTCTTGTGTCAGCCCCTATCAAGCAGCAGTGAGACACTTCAGCAGGGTCGGTCAACGTTCCATCAGATGTCGCAAGCCGTGAAGCTTAAATGGTCGATTCTCATGAAATGATGGCATCTTCATGTTATTTGTTAAAACGGGAGTAATAACTTTAATACTAGACTAGTAAATTTGTCACAACTGGTCTTGATGCATGTTATTATTAGCTATAGCTAAGTCCAAATGTTGTTTGGTCAGGCTCAAAAGCTGAATTTACAGATTTGTTTTTCTAATGTGAAATTAAACAATATCCATACAACATGCATTTTACAGCTAGAATTGCTTGCAGAACGAATGTAGTTAAATACAATTGATTAGACCTGACGCTTTCTCTATGGTCATATAAATAACAATTGACAATGGAAAACAACACTTACAATTACCCAGATTAGAAAACAATATTGGTTGGATGACAACTCAGTAAGAGGTAACATATGAAATCATTAAGAAATGGTAACAAAATGTGTATCCATTTAAATGTTAACACCACTTACAATTACCCAGATTAGAAAAAAATATTGAGTAAACATATAGTATAATGTCCAAAGTAGATGGATAATCATTGTTTTAATTGGCGTGATATGGTCCGATCAAAATACAGCCTCTCAAAGTGTTCCCGTATCCACACAATTAGTATCCATACGACATGCATGTTGTTGGGGTGGGGGAGAATGTGGAGCAGTGCTACCATCTGGTGTTATTGACTTATACTACACAAACATCGTGGTTAGCGACGTCTGTGAATGCCACTGAAGTCAACTCCTACGAAGTAAGTTTTCATTGTTTTTGACGACTGTTGCGCTTCTGTGAATATGTAATTTTGACAAGTATTACTCGTTTAATCATGTTGGGTTGTAAATACTGCGTGTTAAGGCGCTAATAGCACCTATACTTGTATTGAAATAACAATGCTGCATCGACAGACCGATGAACTTTGACACTGGCCCTAATCAAATTCGAGACGGTCCCTCTGTGCAGCCTGGTCAGGTCACAGGTTAACGACTTAAGCGACGTAAGCGAGAACGCAGCTTATCATCCAGCAACGGACATGACCCGCCTCGCGATGACAGACAACCGAACCCCAGGTTTACCCGACCCGCGACGGACAAATCGCTACGCCCCAGGACTCGGGGTGTAACTGCTCGCGAAGCAGCGGACAGATTCGACAGAGACAGTGAGTCATTAACGAAGACGAAGTATTCCAGAAAACGACGAAACTTAGCGCCGACTGAGACAAAAATAAAGCTACAGAAATGCGCAGCTATATCGCTCTGTGTATATTTCACACACTAATGGCAATTGCAAAGTCGACTGAATGCGTCCATATGGACGTACGTATTATAAACCGTATTATCTGCTTAACAGATTCCTTGTAACAGGCGGTGATGAAATCACATGGCGACATGGGTAGTTATCATTACGATAGCAATGCCGACCGAAATCCCGGGATTACGCTTTAAAATACAACGTTTCAAATTGGTGACTGACGACTTGACTCCACGACGTAGCAAACGCGACAACTGATACGTATCGGTGATATTAAAAGTACAATATCCACACTGATACAGTGCACGGTATTACGGGGATTACTCGACATGTTCGATCAACTGTCGATCTGTTGTCAAAAACATTCTTTGGACCAGCGACCGACATCGACGTTCGTGAATGCTTTACAAGTGAAACACAAAAGGCATAGTTAGAATTAGGTTTTCTAACAAAGGATTTGCTTAAACAGACAGGAATTAATGCGTATTCTGACTTTCGCTAGTCTCCAATGGTGCTTTTCTAATGTGGGAAACGTATCCGGGACATGTACCCTGTACTGTAGCAATTGTTATATTGTGTTTGTTCGTGACGGTTGTAATGCTTTATAAGAGTAATGTGTCGACACCGAAATTGTGTCACAAATGGACAGAGAATCCATGTCGTAACGTGATAGATCACGTCGAACCCGATAGCTGTTAAAGATGTGCATGTGATTATCAATGTTTTGTTCTAGTACTTTGCATGATGCATGTATGTACCGACGTTTGTTCTACGGTACCTTGTAAAGTGCATGTGACTACCGATGCTGTATTTTTGGTATATTGTATGGTACATGTATAAGTACTAACGTCTATATTTCCGGTATGTCAAAGACATTTATATTGTCTGTTTTCGTGAAAGTATACTCTTCATTGTATTCTAGCAACTTCATTGTTTTGGACGTACAGTAGCAAAATCAAACTGACCTCTCCTTTAATTTTTGTTTTAAATTGTTCTGTTAAAAACAACTCGCTTGTTTTGAAAAAAAAGTGTGGGAAGAATGTAACGTATATGCCAGCTTGATTTAATTAGTTTAAAAGCTAATGTTTTAGTAAGTCATTAGGAGGTTTAATCGATGTATTAAGCCTAGATTAGCAACAGAAAAAGCAGGTTTCGAAAAGTTTATAGTTAAACTACCCAAGTGGATATTAACAAAATCCATATGGTGCCAAAGTTTGATGGTACTGTTTAGACGCTTCAGCCCTCCCTTTAATCCTGACATTTGCTAAATTGCTCTGACCATGGAGGTCAACGTAATTGGAGAACTGAGAGGGAACCATGGGAACCCTGGATTTGGCCCAACTCCAAGAGTTCAACAGTTTAACTTGCAAAACTGGGCAAGGAAGACTGACAGACGTCATTGTCCAGCGGTTGAGAGGGCGGGTGGATTTAACAAGCGTATTGGATATTTAAGCAATCACAGCGTCTCTGGTGACGGCGTCTGATTAAATATTTTTGAAAACTGGGAGTATAAATACCCCGGAGGAGGGATTGTAAGGTCCTGGCGGGCCATAACTGCTTTAGCATTAGGCTTCAAAATTACCGGTCAAATTTAACCATGTTTCGTTTTAATCATCTAGACATTAAGTATCTAAGTGATGTTTACATTCACTACTTTTCTTTACGGTTTACAGTGATATCTATCTGCACTGTTATTTAATTGTTATTGTGCGTGATCATATTGCTACTATGTATGTAGTCGTCTGATGTACACGATTAAAATCGTTTCGAACCTGGAGAACAATGCGTTGACTACACTTCTGTAGTACTCTATGTACTCATTGGTCGAGTGAGTACAAATTCAGTTATAAATCTCGACCTGGCGAACGCAAAGAAGACGGACAATTAACATACATCTACATCTGTGAGAAATACCTCCCGGACCATAACGTACGGCCCCGAAGAAGATAAGAAGAGGGAGGCATATATCTTACAACATGATGTGGTGTTACGGAGTTGACTGAGTGGTGTTTTCAATTTATCAACCGTCTACGCCGCAATATTGTGTTGTAAACTTATTCTATGGTAAAACTGCATACGTAAAGGAGAGAACTTAACAGTCCGGACATATGAGAAAAAAATATCAAATTAAAAGTTGCTATTCATTGTACATGAGAACATTGAAAGGTTCAATGTGGAAGGTACTTTACCATTTTTTTATAGTTCCCCGTGGATTAGACTGCCGACATGGTTTATGCTGCACTGAATTATTTGATAATATCATTATCCAAGATTGTTCTCGGAACAAGTTTGTAATGAAGTCGACATAAAATTGCATGTTTTAGTTTTACTTTCAAAAGTTATAAGCGAAGCCATTTTAATAATAATAATAATAGCTAATTATAATTAAATTCTATGGCACCTATATCCTCAGGAAACGCAAAAAAAAAAACAGAATCATTAAGCATAATCGGGAGGCGCAAAAGTCATTATCAGAACGAGGGTCAACCTAAGATTTATGGTGGAAATGCAATTTGGAATAAATATGTCTTTTTTTCGGAAGATGGCTATAGTTTCAGATGTTTTCAAAGTGATGGGGAGTTTATTTCAGAATATACGCGCAGCGACAGAGAAAGCAGGTTTGCCCAAGTTATGTTTTGCTTTAGACACAATAAGTTGTGAAATTGACGATCTGAGCTGCCTAGGGATATTTGAAAGATGAGGAGACTAGCCAAGTAGGTTGGTTGTTGTGTAGATAAAGCACAATATGTAAATATTTAGTAACATTTATGGTATTTTATTTGTGGATTTCGATTTTGTGTTAAAAATGTGCCTTTTCTAAGGGAACAAACTCTATCTAATAAAATAAACCATATACGTAGTTGGTTAACTCGTGGTCAGCTTTGCACACTGATTTAAAATAGTTCATACACACATATTTATATAACATTTGAGATGACTGGTGAAACCAACAGAGTGTTGTCTTTATGCAGAATTGAGAATTGCATCAATGATGTCCGCGTGTGGATGGTTGAAAATCTATTAACAATGAATGATGACAAAACGGTCGCACTTGTGTTAGAATCACGAAACAATCAAGCAAAACATCACATCACCGTGATCAAAATCGGCGACTATGACATAACGTCAAGTCCTACTGCCAGAAACATTAGTGCTGTATTTGACTCGGAAATATCGATGGTCGGTTACGTAAAGTACACCTGACGCATAGCCTACTTTCACCTGAGAAATATCGCGTCGATCCGATCATGTGGTGGTCCGCTGCCACAGATGGGACCACGCCGGTACTGAAGAAACTGCATTGGCTTCCCGTGAAGCAACGCATTCATTATGCAATTCTTCCACTGGTGTTTCGTGCTCAACACGGACTGGCATCCGCTTACATAACTAACCTACTCCACGAACAACGAGCTACTCGTGTGTTGCGTTCGGCTACAGACAATGATTTGCATGTGCCGCCATCTCGTAGCCGATACGGTGACATAACTTTCTCAGTTTCTGCTCCACGAATGTGGAATGCACTCCCATACGAGATGAAGACAATCTCTTGCTTAGTGACTTTTAAAAGACTCTTAAAAACGCATCTCTTCCGGGTTGTATACGCATCTTAAGCACCACTTATTTTATATTTTTATTATTTTGTTTGTTCAATACTCTTTCAGTAGATCGTAGCAGTGGCGGGCTGCCAGACAAAATTATTTGGATAACAACTGAAACATACAAACTATTCCTTAAAACTAAATCCTCAATTGATTTAGCCTATCGCAAATCCGTTTGGTTGATGTCCAAATATGTCTGAATAGTTTATGTAACATAAAAGTGCCTGTCTTTGTTGAAATCATCGACAGAATTGACTTTATTCGTTAAATTTGGTAAGGCTCGAAATATTGGATATCCAAAATGGTAAACACTGTGCAGGTCAAAGCCGATCATGGGTGCGACTTCCATATTCTCGCCGATCACATAACAAAGTTACGAAATTCGTGAGTTTTCAGCGTTTCCATTTTCACTTCAATTAATGTTTTACCAAACATTAAGTAATAACAACACACACATACACACACACACACACACACACACACACACACACACACACACACACACACACACACACACACACACACACACACACACACACACACACACACACACACACACACACACACACACACACACACACACACACACACACACACACACACACACACACACACACACAATGAGCCCATGAAAGTGTGTATATATATATATATGTATATATATATATATATATATATATATATATATATATATATATATATATATATATATATATATACATGCACCGAGATTATGGGTGCATGCATAATTTCCGTCACAATGAAAAGTACATTTTGCGCCCAAGCGATGATGTGCGCGATGGCACCAGAACGAGGAGCCTGGATAATCGAGGCTACTTCGTACCCTATGCCATAGCTAACGGGCGCAGCTGCAGCTTCAAGTTCGGACATTTTTAGACGAAGGATTTCCAGCATGCACGCCCACTATCATGTTTTCTCTTTCTCCCACTTATTCATAGCTTTTCTCTTACAGCACATTAGGACGTACGCACGCACGCACGCACGCACGCACGCACGCACGCACGCACACCGAGTTTATACGGATTTAAAGAGAGGAAAAACTCGTGACCGGAAGAAAACGAAGAATGATCAGGGGTCAGGCTCAATGAGGCTGAGTATATAAAACAGCAAACCTGCTGGCGCTGTGGTTCATTAAACCCATTTTACCGATCAAGACATTATAACAGATAGAGTTGATTTAATATAACATGATGTGACGATAACAACGATAAGACTGTATAGGCAATGCTCGCTTCACCCGCAATAAAGTATTTGTGAGCGCCCCTATCGTCTAACCTATGAACTGACACACGAAGATCTAAAAATTGGCCAGGCCAGCACACAAGAATGCGACAGCAGGCTTAATAAAACAGCATGTGCTTGATGCTTAGTCAACTAGAAACGTCGTTACACCGTGTACAGAAAGTCATTCCCACAAGTGCATGTTACTTGAAACCGACGAATTCTGCAAGAGTCACAATTAGGAACTCACCCGCGCAAGTTGTCCCTGACGGTTGCATTGTTATCAACATAGTAATTAAAACTGCTTGCATGCCTTTCATTAAGGAATATTTGTTAGGTGACATAACAAGTTAATGAAAAATACTGGCGGTGCTACGTTATTCTGCTTGTTTCCGGAGTAAGACCAATTATGATCACGATTTAGCTAATTGTGCGTAGCACCGATAGAGTTATCACCCCTGAACATGTACGTTTTGTCGAAAGAAGATCAAGGTTCTGGGTTACTTAGAGGTCGAAACATTGGCAAATAAAGGTTTCAATGGTGGCCAATTTGAAACAAATCTTATATGGCAGCCATACAGGCATGCCGGCAAATGAGCACATTGTTTTCCTAATTGAAAATATTGATAGAAATATGTTTTTCTCACTCAAGAAGGATAGCAGAACTAGAGGACATGAGGTAAAATTAGTAAAGGATCAATGTAGAGTGGACATCAGGAAGCACTCGTTCGCACAGAGGACAATAAATGAATGGAACAAATTGTCTACAGATTGTGTAACTGCTAGCAGCGTGAATATGTTTAAAAACAAGGTTGACACATATCTCAGGAGGGCGGGTTATAAGTAGGTGAACATTGTTGGACTCTCGATAAGCCAATGGCTTCCTTGTCCACTTGCCATCTGGGCCTTTGGCTTGGATGGCAAATCTTGTTAAATCTCTTGTTAAATCTTGTTAATTCCTTAGTAGTAGGGAGCAGGTTTACGTGGCACCGAATGCGGAATGCGGGGCCCAGGGCCACACTAGTTCCGGTGATATCCACCAGAGGGTGCCACCATATGTGGTGGCCCCAGCCCGCCAGGTGTCGCCACTATAATGACGTCATAATTGGTCACACTAGCGCCCCATCAGCTATTTTAGAACTAGTAGTCCAATTTCTGTCCGCAAGATATCGCCACCGTATGTGGGTATTCTTACCGTATGTGGGTGTTCTTCTACCAGTAGTGCCCTCTTGCTGAAATTTATTGAACTATTAATACCTCTAGTATCCGCAAGATGTCGCCACCGTGGGTCGCCCCCCCCCCCAGCGCCGCCAGCGAAAAAGGTATTGTAGAAACAGGGGTCATGCCTCAGTTACACTTCCTGGTGTGTTACGAATGTAGGGCATAGTAATTTTAGGTATGTGTTATATAAAAAAATCATATCATCTCACATAACTGCATTTGAGTAGACACATTGGCAAGTTTGCTGGTAAAACATGTTGGCAGTGTAACTGTGTGTTTTTTAGATGATTTCAATAGGCGGAAGGATTTTTGGCAATTTTTTCGACACAAAGCACGTGTGCGTACTAATTCATGCAGAAATTAGATTGACTTCCTTTTGCGCATGCGCTGTAACATGGCTACTGCATGACTTCCTATAATTTGCGTAGTAAAAACATCCATCATCTCCCAGCACATGTATCCGGTTATGCAACCCGTCCGCTTCCTGGTTGGCCCAGGCTTCCGCCAGTAAAAAGGCATAGCTGAAACAGGCATCGGATATGCTGTCACAAGAAATGGCTACCCTTAGACAATGCTGATGTATGTATGTATGTATGTATGTATGTATGTATGTATGTATGTATGTATGTATGTATGCGGGAAATGAGGAAATGCGGTGCCCGGGGCCACCCAAGTACCGTTGCCATTCACCAGGGCCATAGGTTGTGGCAGCAGCTTCCTTCTGCCATGTGTCGCCACCGTAGGTGGCCTCGGCTTCCACCGGCGAAAAAGGCATAGCAGAAACAGGCATTGGAGATACCGTCACGCGAAATAACTACCTTTAGACCGACAATGTTTGTACATTAATCTACCATACATGTTAAATCTAACATCTTTAATGTTACTTGTATGACATTCTTTTAGTGCGTTTAATAAAATAATTTATATAGCAGTAAAAAAATTTCTATTGACCAAATATGCAATAACTTCACCCGTATTTCTTCCAAGTAGTGCCCCTTGTGTGTATGTGTATCCATTAACTTGACCTATCCTCCTTCTCAACAAATACCTCCGAGCGACTAAATATGTGCAAACGCGACCTATTTTCTTTCCAAGTAGTGCTTCTAGTGTGTATATATGTACTCACTTGACCTACATTTCGTCCAGTAGTTGGCTCCAGCAACCCCATATACACTAACTTGACCTATTTTTTTTCTCAACAACTATATCCTAGCTTTCGAATAGGTACTAACTCGACCTATGTCCTAACATTGGCCTGTATTCTTCCAAGTAGCGCCTCTACCAACCAAATATGCAATAACTTTACCTATATTCCTTCCAAGCAGCGTCTCTACCGACTGAATATGTAATGACTTCACCTATATTCCTTCCAAGTAGTGTATCCACTGACCAAAAATGCAATAACTTCACATACATACCTTCCAAGTGTCGAGGCAGCGAAGCAGCGAAGTAGTGAGGTAGCAAAGCAAAGAAGTAGTGAGGTAGCAAAGCAAAGAAGTAGTGAGGTAGCAAAGCAAAGAAGTAGTGAGGTAGCAAAGCAAAGAAGTGGTGAGGTAGCAAAGCAAAGAAGTAGTGAGGTAGCAAAGCAAAGAAGCAGCCAATTAGCGAAACAACGAAACAGTGCTTCCAACTAACAAAGTTTCACATCACAAACTTTCAGAACATAAATTTTCATGTTACAAACTGTCAACTTAAAAACTTCCAACTTGCAAATTTC
>BSQZ01000034.1:1245000-1327500 GCA_033239005.1 Lamellibrachia satsuma | reverse complement strand
GAATCTGGTAAAATGTAAAATCTAAAATTATTCGACAAAAATGTTTCGCTTCCGAAACCATGCGTTCTTACTCAACATAAGACCGATGTCAATTATGTCATTGTTAAGTTTTCACAGAATACTTGCGTATCAAGTTGCTGAAGTAATAAACGTTTAACAATTGCGACGTGTATGGTTAGGTGACACCCTAGGTCCTCTGTAAGATTTTGCAGCAGATATGTGACACTGAAGACACCCCAGAGGAATAAAAAAACTGGCACTATTGTCAAGCTTCCAAAGAAAGGCGATCTTGGGGACTGCAATCTCTGGCGGGAAATAAAATCGCTGCCTCTCACAAGCAAAGTCTTCAGCAGGATCATCCTCAGCATTTACAACCTTTACAACGACCGGACACGAGAATTCTCATCTGTGGACGGCCCTGTTGAGTAGTTCGTTGGGTTACCTGCTGCCCAATCTCACGTTGAGACGCAACCTAGCAACGCTTCCATGAAAGTGCATCCCGACAATACATTGGCACATTACATAACGGACTTGCCTCATCGTATCTCGCTGTCAGAGATCCAGTATCCGCACACTTGGTACAACGTTCGAGAGGAGGACACCTGGTTCTTCCTTAACGAGGTAGACCCTGTGGGTCTTAGCCCGAGTACGAAGATCGACGCTGGGTGTTACCACAGTGCTATAATATTGTTGGACCATGTCAACAAGGCGCTGAAATACATGTGGACGGATAAGGTACGGGCAAAACTGAGCTACAGCACCATCACTCAAAAAAATTATTTTGCACATATCACCGAACACCGAGTTCACCTTGTCTTACCATAGCGCAATGGGAGCCATTTTAGGATTCCATCCGTCGGTTGTCACCATTCCAGCGAGAGATAGGGTTACACGCGTGTACACCCACCCAAGAGTAGTAGAAGAAAGCAATCGAACCGAGCGACCGGAGCTACGTTTCACGCCGTCAGCCACCGTGACTTTGACGCCCAAAAAAACTCCCGGTGGCCCGTACTTTTTCCGTAAAGAGGCCGATAACGTGGTGAACACGAATCAAAGGTTCCATACCATCTACGTCTAGACGGACGGTCGGCGACAGCCTCTTACCGTTGTTGCGATCCCTCAATGTTCGCGGAACTAACGGCACTACGATACCTGATCGTTTCACTAGCATCCAATACGTGCCTCTGTTGCGTAAGGAGCTCGGGACGATCGAGATCGATATAAGAGACGACATCAGGCGACCCGTGCCATTCGAGTACGGTAAGGTGACGGTGATGCTTCATTTTCGACGGCGCAGGACCCGACTGCTCTGAAGATGAATTACAACGACTATTACGCGCACCAGGCGGGTGGTGCACTGCCCTACTTTGTCGGTGCCCGATACCAGCGAAGTCATGGACTAGGAAGTCTGTTCGGAGGTAAATAGTTTATAGGGCACTAGCCCTAGGTCCAACTTATTTTAAATTATATTAACCTAGACATCGCAAAGCCAAAAGGCTAAATGTTTTTAAACATATATTAGAGCAATACATATTAAAACATGAAGTAAGGTAATTATTGCTGATCTGTATGCTCCCTATTGAACCCTATTACAATGAAAAAAGTGTTGCAATTTAGGGGATGCAGCTCTTCAGAGCTGACTACGACCAGACATCTGGATGATGCCTTAAAACAGCCGACCAGGCATCTGGATGATGCCTTAAAACAGCCAATCCTCTCCTACCGCCGTCTCACCCGAAATCCTATATACGTTACTGTAAACTAGAATGATATGGGCGAATTCCAATAATTATTTATTCGCATGGATGGCTACAAGCGATTTGTCAGAAGACCTAAATATTGTTTTTATTAGTTCATAATTAAAATGAAACGCGAAACTTAGTCAGTAAAAGCAACTTTAATGTGATGTAAAACAACAAATGTATCACTTAGAAATATATCTACATATGTTTTCAGTGTGTAGTCATCAAGTATAGAATAAAACAGTTTAATGACGGTAGTCAGTTACATGATATTATTAGAAGCAGTACAACGTTTGGTCGTACGAAGTACACGGCGCTTTCATGTACTCCACGATGGCTCTAAGGTAGGTGTCATGCAGTCTGCGGCGGATGAGAGACGGGATCAATGCTGGGGATCACCTTCGAAGGAACGCTGCCTCACTCTGAAAGCAAACATTTGATTTTGCAATAGAAACAATATCGTGTCAAGAGATTGAACGTGATATGTTGAAATTGTATTATATAGAGTAAATATAGATAGTCTTACCATGAAACATCAACAGAGACGTGGGAGGGAGGGATGGAGGGAGGAGGGTAAGGAGGGGGAGGGAGGAGAGGAAGGAGGGAGGGAGGAAAGGACGGAGTGAGGAAGGAAGGGAAGAAAGGAAGGAGGGACGAAGGAAGGGAGAAGAGGACGGGTGGCGGAAGGAAGGGAGGAGAGGAAGGAGGATGGGGAAGGGAGGATAGGAAGTAGGGAAGGAGGAGATGATGGAGGGAAGAACGAAGGGAAGAGAGGACGGAAGGAGGAATGGAAGGAGGGAGGAAAGAAGGGAGGAAAGGATGGGGGAAGAGAGGAGTAGAGGGAAGAAGGGAGGAAGGGCGGGGAAGACAGAGGTAGGGAGGACGGAAGGAGAGGACGGAGGTAGGAAGGAATGGAGGAGAAGACGGAGGAAGGGGGAAAGGTTGAGAAGACGCAAGGAGAGATGAAGGGAGTAGAGGATGATGGGAGCAAGGAAGGGCGGAGAGGACGGAAAGAGGGAAGAATGGAGGAGAAGAAGGAATGAAGGAGAGGACGGAGGGCGGAAGGAAATGATGGAGGGAGGAAGGATGGGAGGAGAGGAAAGAAGGAGGGAGGAAGGGAGGAGAAGATGGGAAGAGGAAGAAAGGCGGAGAGGGCGGAGGGAGGAAGGGAGGAATGAAATGATGGAGAGAGGCAGGAAATAAGGAAAAGACGGAGGGAGAAAGGATGGGAGGAGAAGACGGAGGGAGGGAGGAAGAAAGGGAGGAGAAGAAATGGAGGAAAAGAAGGACGATGGAGGGAGGAATGGAGGAAGGGAGGGAGGAGAGAACGGGAGGAGGAAGAAATGGAGGAGTGGAAGGAGGGAGGAAAGAAGGGAGGAAAGGACGGAGGGAGGGAGGAAGGAAAAAACGGAGGGAGGAAGGAAGGCAGGAGAGGACGAAGGGAGGAAGGAATGGAGGAGAGGACAGAGGAAGGAAGGAAGGGAGGAGAGGATGGGATAGAGGAGAGGACGGAGGGTGGAAGGGATGGAGGAAATGACGGCGGGAAGAAGGATGGGACGAGAAGAAGGAGGGAGGGAGGAATGAAGGGAGGAGGGGACGGGGTGGAAGAAAGGGAGGAGAGGACGGAAGGAGGAAGGAAGGAAAGGACGGAGTGATGAAGGATGGGAGGAGAGGAGGGAGAAATATGAATGAGGGGGAGAGGTTGCATGGAGGAAGGAAGGGATGAATGGACGGAGGGACGACGGGATGAGAGGACCGAGGGAGGAAAGGAGGATAGGATGAACGGGGGAAGGAAGTGAGGAGAGGTCCTAGGTAGGAAGGGGGAGAAGATGGATGGAGGGAGGAAGGGAGGAGAGGACCGGGGAAAAAGTGACGAGAGGACGGTGGGAGGAAGAAAGGGAAGGGTGGACGGAGGGAGGGAGGAAAGGAAGAGAGGACGGAGGGAGGGTGGAAGGGTGGAGAGGACCGAGGGAGGAAGGGAGAAGAGGACGAGCGGAGGGAGGACGGGAGGAGAGGATGTAGGGAGAGAACGTAAATACTATATGAGTGTCCGTTATCATCAGAATGGTCCTACACGATGGCCCGAGGCGAACGATGGTGCTCCCTGGCAATCTGATTATCTATGGTTGGTTCCAGACGCGAGATCGAAACATGTCTTATTATCAGCAGGCATTTTCAAAATCAGTTAAACATTTATCCATTCCATCGGAATTTAGTTATAATAAATTATGTTCAAAATGTGATACCTGCTGGATGCTCAATCCGGACTGCGTCCTTAGAATGACACCTGAAAGAAAACATGCGACATTAACAGATGTTTCTCTGTGTAGTGTTTTAACTTAATTTACCTTTCGCTAATCAAACAGGAAAATAACCACGTAATATAACGACTATGTCAACAAAGAACAACGTTATATTATGCAGTCTTCAACTCGTATCGTTGGTCATTGTTTCTGGTAAATGAGTGTAACTGTTTAGTGGTACTGACGTTTTTCATAGTAGTCTGACTAAACAAATACTAAATCAGTTGCTTACGTATATACTACCTCGACACTAATTGTATACAAATATTATTTTCAATACAACATGCTGTTGATAAAACTGCTTAAACTGCAATTAATGATGTGAAATTCTCATAATTTACCCGAAATAAAATAAATTTTGCGCATTTGCATTTGGAGAGATTGCAAATGTACTTATCGCGGCAGTAGTACGTGCCGCACTCAGCCGATTGACACCTGAAAGAACACAAGCGGCGTCAACATGTGTGTTTATATCTACTGCGTTAACTAATCATATCGCCAACCAAACATGTTCAAACACAGGGACGTGATTACTGTGTCTATTATGAGCACCATCTTATTATGCAGCTTTCAACTCGTAGCATTTATCTTTATTTATGGTAAATGAAGGTATGGTAACTGCTTAATGGTCGTTACGTTTTTCTTGATAGTCGGAATAATTTTTTTTAACCATTTCTTAATTAATATAATAATGCTGATGGTGATAATACTTATAATAATAATGATAATAGTAACAATAATTTAAATAAAGACCGAATCAATTTAAAATAAATGCTATCGGGTTCTTATATATATTTGCATCAGTTAAATATGTAGACCATAAATCTATTCACACTCACAAGTATAAAACATTACAATTAGTATACATATATAACACCTGTGTCTTTACATGTTAAAAGCAATAGCTGGGAGTATTGAGTTTTTTCAATGCTCTTAGACAGGTCGTTCCAAAACATTGCTGCATGTCGTCTAAAGCAACTTTCATCACAAGTAACAGTTCTTAGCCATGACTTCTTTGTTGAAGGTAAAGAGCAAGTAGGCTTGTGTTTCTTCACAATGTCACTCATGTATTCCGGTGCCGATCTATTGAGCACCTCATTTATACATCAACGTGTTGACCTTTAAGCGCGCGGGTACTTTACAAGAAGCCAACGCAGTTCACATAACATAGGCGTGATGTGTTCGCTCTTACGTGTCCTGGTGATCAGGCGAGCAGTCTAATTTTGCACACGCTGTAAACGTTCAATTAGATTCGCCAGCAGACTTTATACCACTTACTTCCTTTGTGCCGCCTTCACAACGCTCACTGACATCATCTAAACAATGAACATACAATATGTAATAATAGGTATATATATACACACACACACACACACACACACACACACACACACACACACACACACACACACACACACACACACACACACACACACACACACACACACACACACACACACACACACACACACACACACACACACACACACACACACACACACACACACACACACACACACACACACACACACACACACACACACACACACACACACACACACACACACACACACACACACACACACACACACACACACACACACACACACACACACACACACACACACACACACACACACACACACACACACACACACACACACACACACACACACACACACACACACACACACACACACACACACACACACACACACACACACACACACACACACACACACACACACACACACACACACACACACACACACACACACACACACACACACACACACACACACACACACACACACACACACACACACACACACACACACACACACACACACACACACACACACACACACACACACACACACACACACACACACACACACACACACACACACACACACACACACACACAAATGACAGACTAATGCTTACTGCGCAGGACAGCAATATTTATTTTTACTGCACGTTTTATTACACGTTTTGACTACAGGTGATTAGTTTCTTTCCGCGCACAACAACGTCCTCGAATACCTCTACAATTGGGCGTCTCGGGTTGTGACTTCCAATATGTTTGACGTTTAGTTGGTGTCTTCACCCACCAGTTATAATTTCCTAGAAATGTTTTGGTGTTGGCATCACTTCAACATCACTTACAACATGAACTATCCCCGGCATAGTGGAAGGGTCCTTTCGCCCATGATATTGTGCACATTCCATAAATTTTACACTCGGTGCTATATAAGTTCAAAATGAACTGTCGGGCAAATTTGGAGAGTGGCCCATATGTTGCGAAAACTAGTTATATTGCGATCATTACAACTGCTTTATTAGACGGTCCCTAAAATAATATATATATATATATATATATATATATATATATATATATATATATATATATATATATATATATATATATATATATATATATATATATATATATATATATATATATATATATGTATATATATATATATATATATATATATATATATATATATATATATATATCCTTTAGGAAACTGGCACATCTAATAGACAATTATTGACAGACATCTACATCGAAACATGTGTGCATGGTGAACGCAAAGGAATCGTTGTAGGAATAATACTTTTGACATTACCTGACACAGTAGCAAACCCACGAGGCTCAACACCAGCAGTCCACGTACATTCGCCATTTTACTTGTACAAGTGTCACCTGCGGAAGAACCAGGTAGTGTACGTGTACGTGTACGTGCGAGTGTGCGTGCGTGTGTGTATGTATACGGTGTACAAACACACGCACGCACGCACGTACGCACGCACGCACGCACGCGCACACACACACACACACACACACACACACACGCACACATATTTGGCTTCGTGTAGCATGAGCAAAGCACGACTCATGACAATACACTTGATATGGTTATCATGTCGGGAACACTTCACGTCATCGCTACGTCCGTTGAGCCGACGACCCTTCTCACCGATCACCGTGTACTTGAATGTGGATTATGCCAATAAAAAACAGAGCGCATTACACGCCGCGTTCAGTACTGCAGGTACTCAGCTATTTACGGCAGCCGTTTTACTCTCAGCATCAGATCTTGAACAAGATCCTTAAGTTATTCTCCATCGATACGACGCATGCAATGCATACGTCTCATCATTGACGCCCACCCTCTGTAATCTCGCGAACTGTCGCAGGGAGGCCGATGCCACCGTGGCATATAAGTGAACTTACATATGAGAAGCGGGCGTTACGTCGTGCTGAGCGTAACTGGCGACAATCAGGTTTGACAGTACATCGTCAGATATACGTCGGCTTGAGCGACACCTTATGAAAATCACTTATGACGCCACAATCACAGTACTACCGATCTGAGATGAAACAAGATCATGTAAGAACAAACAATATATTATTGAAATAAATAAATTAATTAAAATGTTAAATTGCCACGTACCTGGATATCGATTGACTGTTTATTTATTTCATACAGCGTATGTCGTATCATTGCATACAACGTCTTTATATATGCAATGTCAGGTGACTCAATCTAATTTGAATAACCAATTGGATTCGTGGCTTACGTCACCCCACCTGAATAATTGTCACGCCCACCACATAAAGGAAAAACACCAAACAAATGATTGCAAACGAATGTTGCCCCATACAGGGGTGCTTATTGGGAACAATCCATCGTCCGTATATGTCATTTGTTGCACCGCGTGTATTACATCACACGTTGTGTTGCACCGCGTGTATTACATCACACGTTGTGTTTCAGTTTGGAAACGCCGCACCTAAGATCAGCTTTATTAAGTTAATCAGCCACTTAATAGAATCAACTGTTATTCTGGCACAGAGAGATTCTAGTAAGCGGTTCTGTATTAAATGTACACGTACGTGAACATATGTTGAAGTGTTGTATCACTACAGATAACAACTCTTCTTCTGTCATGTGGCTGATTATTGGCTACCATAACGACACTTTCTATGTCTTTTGACAAAGTTTTTTTCGTAAAACGCAGCCTGAATATTGTATCATGTGAAATGTCGATAAAATATGTAAACACTTGCAGGTGTTGGACACAACGTTTATTACACTAAATGCGGACTTGGTTAATGTTGATGGTAGAGCTGACGTAAGGCACATTTATTTATAATAATAAGTATGTATGTCCATTCACAATAAAGTATACAAAAACTGGTTTGATAGAATCTGCGGGCCCTTCATAGTATGCTTCATTTCAGCGCAGCCTCAGTTTATTCTGTGCAACTGCGACAATCTTCCCTCCAAGTGTTGTAGAAATGTTCGATCACACACGCCGATGTTCGTACATAATTATGTTTGTGGTGTGTTGCCAACAGTCTCTTCGGAACGTCAGCGTGGAACGATCAGTCCCCCCCCCCAGCGGGCCATGATTCAGACTGCATCAACTCGGGTGCAGCAACCGCACTGGCTGCTGTAGCGCGACACACTCGCCGTTGTACAATGACTTCGCAGGTGGGGGATTTGTTCGCTTCGTATTGCTATAATCGTTTCAATATTACTCAACCGCAATCTCCGTCGACCACCGCACGCCGTACGAATCCATTCAACTGTTAGTTATATTTGTTTTCGGGTTGGTTGCAGGGCGGCTTTGTGTACAACATAATTCAAGGGCCCTGTAACACGATTGACGGTTTATTTCAGTTCCAAAAGGTCCTCGATCCTAGTAACATGACCGATGACTTGTGTCCGTTCCAAAAGGTCCTCGGGCCCTGTAACATGATTGACGGTTTATTTCAGTTCCAAAAGGTCATCGGGCCCTGTAACACACTGACGGTATATTTCAGTTCCAAAAGGTCCTCGGGCCCTGTAACACGACTGACGGTTTATTTCAGTTCCAAAAGGTCCTCGATCCTAGTAACATGACCGATGGCTTGTGTCAGTTCCAAAAGGTCCTCGGGCCCTGTAACATGACTGACGGTTTATTTCAGTTACAAAAGGTCCTCGGGCCCTGTAACACGACTGACGGTTTATTTCAGTTCCAAAAGGTCCTCGATCCTAATAACATGACAGATGGCTTGTGTCAGTTCCAAAAGGTCCTCGGGGCCTGTAACACGACTGATGGTTTATTTCAGTTCCAAAAGGTCCTCGATCCTAGTAACATGACCGATGGCTCGTGTCAGTGCCAAAAGGTCCTCGGACTTGGTTAATGTTGATGGTAGAGCTGACGTAAGGCACATTTATTTATAATAATAAGTATGTATGTCCATTCACAATAAAGTATACAAAAACTGGTTTGATAAAATCTGCGAGCCCTTCATAGTATGCTTCATTTCAGCGCAGCCTCAGTTTATTCTGTGCAACTGCGACAATCTTCCCTCCAAGTGTTGTAGAAATGTTCGATCACACACGCCGATGTTCGTACATAATTATGTTTGTGGTGTGTTGCCAACAGTTTCTTTGGAACGTCAGCGTGGAACGATCAGTCCCCCCAGCGGGCCATGATTCAGACTGCACCAACTCGGGTGCAGCAACCGCACTGGCTGCTGTAGCGCGACACACTCGCCGTTGTACAGTGACTTCGCAGGTGGAGGATTTGTTCGCTTCGTATTGCTATAATCGTTTCAATATTACTCAACCGCAATCTCCGTCGACCACCGCACGCCGTACGAATCCATTCAACTGTTAGTTATATTTGTTTTCGGGTTGGTTGCAGGGCGGCTTTGTGTACAACATAATTCAAGGCGGCGGTAGTTCCCAAATGTAGGCTGTGTATATATGTTACGATATATCTAACTAATAGATATATCATGGATGTGTATCACTCAGAAGCCGAATTTAGTGTATAGTGCCATAACATATTTAGACGATGTATTATTTGTGGTTTCGTGACAGAAGCTTGTGTTTTCCTGATATTCCCAGTACTACTGTTCCCCGGTTCAGTTTCAGAAGTGTAATAATTATAATTATAATAATTATGATGTGAATAGTTTATAATTATGAGAGTCATACTAATTATGATAATTACGATTATTACAATAATTAAGGAAATTATAATAATCAGACTTATAATCATAATCATTACAATACTCATAATAATTATAATATTTATAATAGATACAATTTTAAATATAATTCAACCGTTATATGTTTAGAAATTCGGGTAGAAACATCTCTCTAGACTATGTTTCTGTCAGCACCCATGTACAATGCTTCATCAGGTTACGTCTCATTTTGCATCTCGCCAATTGGTAACTAGTAAAGTAGCCAAACAAATGGTGTGTTGTATTCGTTATTTTTAACTGGTATTTAAAGTTATGATGTGGCGGGCTTTTGGCAATTTTACACTATGTACCCATCATTTAGAATTGAATTTTTGCACACGCATTTTGACAAGAAAAGGTGTCCCATTGTCGGACAGACAGGTGTACTGGGTGCATTGTCGGACAGACAGGTGTACTGGGTGCATTGTCGGACAGACAGGTGTACTGGGTGCATCGTCGGACAGACAGGTGTACTGGGTGCATTGGTTCAATGTTGCTATTTTTGTTAAAATCATCGAAAGAATTGACTTAAGTCGTTAGATCTGGTAAGGATCAAAATAGTGGATATCCAAAATTGTAAATAAAATGCGAGTCAATGCCGATCATGGGCGTGACTTCCATCCTCCCGCCGATCACGTGACAAAGTTACGAAATTTCACCAAGTGTGAATCTCGTGATTTTATTAGCATTTCGAGTTTCACTTCACTTAATGCTTGAACATGCATTAAGTAATTTAATAGTTTGTCTGATGATTTCACAAAAACTACACACAAAAGTTACACAAACGAGCTAACATGTTGGCGTGGATATGACATATCCATAAATACAACATAACATAAGTTAAATGGTTAAATGTTTCTGTAAAACGGGCATTAAAATACATAAGAGTGGAATAGGGTTATGACTTACAGCAATTTATATATTTTTCAGTTCCAAAATATACTAGGACCCAGTGATATGACTGAAGGTTTGTTTCATTTCCAAAATATACTAGGACCCAGTGACATGACTGAAGGTTTGTTTAATTTCCAAAATATACTAGGACCCAGTGACATGACTGAAGGTTTGTTTCATTTCCAAAATATACTAGGACCCAGTGACATGACTGAAGTTTTGTTTAATTTCCAAAATATACTAGGACCCAGTGACATGACTGATAGTTTGCTTCAATTCCAAAATATCTTCGGACCCAGTGATATGACTGAAGGTTTGTTTTAGTTCCATTAGGTCACTGGACCCAGAAGCACGACTGTCAATTTGTTTCACTTCCAAAATGCCCTCGATCCTAGTAACATGACCGATGGCTTGTGTCAGTTCCAAAAGGTCCTGGGACCCAGTGGCATGACTGACGGTTTATTTCAGTTCCAAAAGGTCCTCGATCCTAGTAACATGACCGATGGCTTGTGTCAGTTCCAAAATGTCCTCGGACCCTGTAACATGACTGACGGCTTATTTCAGTTCCAAAAGATCCTCGGGCCCTGTAACACGACTGACGGTTTATTTCAGTTCCAAAAGGTCTTCGGGCCCTGTAACACGACTGACGGTTTATTTCAGTTCCAAAAGGTCCTCGATCCTAGTAGCATGACCGATGGCTTGTGTCAGCTCGAAAAGGTCCTCGGGCCCTGAAACACGGCTGACGGTTTATTTAAGTTGCAAAAGGTCCTCGGGCCCTGTAACACGATTGACGGTTTATTTCAGTTCCAAAAGGTCCTCGATCCTAGTAACATGACCGATGACTTGTGTCCGTTCCAAAAGGTCCTCGGGCCCTGTAACATGATTGACGGTTTATTTCAGTTCCAAAAGGTCATCGGGCCCTGTAACACACTGACGGTTTATTTCAGTTCCAAAAGGTCCTCGGGCCCTGTAACACGACTGACGGTTTATTTCAGTTCCAAAAGGTCTTCGATCCTAGTAACATGACCGATGGCTTGTGTCAGTTCCAAAAGGTCCTCGGGCCCTGTAACATGACTGACGGTTTATTTCAGTTACAAAAGGTCCTCGGGCCCTGTAACACGACTGACGGTTTATTTCAGTTCCAAAAGGTCCTCGATCCTAGTAACATGACCGATGACTTGTGTCCGTTCCAAAAGGTCCTCGGACCCTGTAACATGATTGACGGTTTATTTCAGTTCCAAAAGGTCTTCGATCCTAATAACATGACCGATGGCTTGTGTCAGTTCCAAAAGGTCCTCGGGGCCTGTAACACGACTGACGGTTTATTTCAGTTCCAAAAGGTCTTCGATCCTAGTAACATGACCGATGGCTTGTGTCAGTTCCAAAAGGTCCTCGGGGCCTGTAACACGACTGACGGTTTATTTCAGTTCCAAAAGGTCTTCGATCCTAGTAACATGACCGATGGCTCGTGTCAGTTCCAAAAGGTCCTCGGGCCCTGTAACATGACTGACGGTTTATTTCAGTTCCAAAAGGTCCTCGATCCTAGTAACATGACCGATGGCTTGTGTCAGTTCCAAAAGGTCCTCGGGCCCTGTAACACGACCGACGGTTTATTTCAGTTCCAAAAGGTCCTCGATCCTAGTAACATGACCGATGGCTTGTGTCAGTTCCAAAAGGTCCTCGGGCCCTGTAACACGACTGACGGTTTATTTATGTGTGTCATTCGCTAGAGTTAGTGAGTTCACGACATATTTGTTTCCATTTTCTTGCATGGGTGTGGCATATATACCAGGTAGAAACGACCAAAGGTTTGTGTTGTCTCTCTTAAAAAAACAAAGCTAATGTGATGTGAACGAAATTTGCAGTCTCCAAAAGGCAGGTTTCGAACCCCCTTTCCATAGCCACGGCGCAATTTGATAAGTGATGATAAATATTGTAATCTAAAAGTACTCGTTTTTGCATTTTTATTCTATTATAAATGCATCAACCTAGGCAACACTCAATCTCATTTAAATTATTTAATTTACGAAAATGTCCAAGGCCACAATGCGTTGGATTGAAGCTATGGACACTTATTTACTATTACTTTTTGTAAGAAAGTTGCAATTATGATGTTCTTGAACTACAGTGCAGCGAATTTTTTAATCGCCACGTAAGTCACACCAATGGCAATGTATTACGTTTCCCAGTACAACAGGTGGCGAGGAAGGGGGGCTACTTATTCAATATGTTACATTATGCAATACTACAGGA
Organism: Lamellibrachia satsuma; assembly: GCA_033239005.1. Classification (NCBI taxonomy): domain Eukaryota; kingdom Metazoa; phylum Annelida; class Polychaeta; order Sabellida; family Siboglinidae; genus Lamellibrachia; species Lamellibrachia satsuma. The sequence continues at coordinate 1,314,271 of BSQZ01000034.1, read as the reverse complement.
CTATAGTCACCTTTAATCGAGGCTGCGCACGTACCCGCTGTGTGTACTGTCATTGTGAACGGTGACGTTGATGGCACGGCACATCGTTTGATGTGACATTTTTATGGATAATGAACGTGCCGCGTCTAAATGTATCAAAGCATTATGTGTTTACAAGGAACGGCCACTTCATTTGGTGGCATGTAAATTAGGTGATATATAGCATCGTTTGAAGGTATATCAAAAGCAAAACCTTTTTATGCAGAAAAGTGTGTGCAAATGTTCTTGGTGAATTGGGTGAGTGGACTTAGCAGAACAGTACTTAACATAATCACGGAAAACATAATCAGCCGCTCATTAAAATTTAAATCGCGGGAATGGAATCATTCCCTATGTTCGTTATGACCGCCACTCAGTACGGTCAGTTACACGAAACATTATGCAATGTAACGCGAAATAACAGGAATTGTCTGAACAAAACTATGATCATTGATTGTGAAGCGAAATAAAACTTTACAGTGTACAGGTAAAATATTAAATCGACTGAACTATTAGTAATTGTAGTTGTGGCAATGCAGAAAAGCTCTCTTGAACCTTTCGTCTCAATAAAAATGTCGTTCTAGAATATTAATTTACAAAATGTTTTCCGATCTATCTATCATTCCTATCTAAAATAAGTTAAGTGCTAAAAATATTTCAGTTTAAGCATGTACTGAATTACTAAATAGTATTTGTCTTGCAAACATTCCAATATAAGAGTAATTGCACATAGTTGCATATTTAATGCATCCAGCTACAATCAATCTAATTTAGATAGATATTACATTTACATAAAAACGTATCTTGGGCTGCATTCATGACGCCGCATTGCTTAATTATTGAAGATTTATTTCGTATTGCTAGTTTGTAGGACAGTTGCCATTATGGTGTCTAGGCACTGGTTTGCAGGGGATCGACCTCTCTAGCACCGTAGGCCACCAGTGGGGTCATTCGGATAACCGAATGCTAGATCTATTCAGAAATACCAACCAGACACTTGGTCTTTCAAGGAAATAAATATTCCTGTTCTAACATCTTAGTCACCGTTATCTCGTTATATTTGCCCTGGTTATTATAACAAATGAAATAAACGTATGTTCTGTTATGTTATTACGAAAAACCTTGTTTATGTTGCCCGTGCATAAAGTCAAAAGCATTTTCTAATATTCCGATTTGAGATGAAATGTTTCAAAAGTTACACGATACATGTATATAGGTATGCAAATGGTCTTGTATGTATTTATGTATGTATGTATGTATGTATGTATGTATGTATGTATGTATGTATATATGTATGTATGTATATATGTATGCATGTATTTATGCATATATTTAACCATGTTTGTATGTTCCTTTAAAATTATATTTTCATAACCATTCATTATCTTAAACATTTAAATCCTTTCGATTTTCTCTTAATAGTATCGTGTCTAACAACACTGTGTAAGGCGCTTACAATCCCCCGCTGATAGCCCAGGTTCCATGTGATATGTATGTCAACTTACATTTCCCCAAATCCAACATCATAATTTTGTTCAGACCATTTGATCAATTTGTCTTTAACAGATCTTACATTTTTTATTCCAATAATTGTTTAACCTTTCAAGCGCATTCCTATTGTAAGCCAATTTCAGCAATTTGATTGATAAATTGATTTTTCCATATGGAAACATTCCTGTCTGCTACTACACCTTGTCTCAAATCGCCATGTTCCCATATAATTGATTATTTCATAATCTAATTTAAGTAATGATATTTAACGAGGCCCTTTGTATATTCTTCCTGCAACAAATTAATCCCCAACGTATTCTTGAGTCAGTGACAAACATATAGCATCCCAACAAAAAGACAGGTGTACTATTCTGATATATATATATATAATGGTTCTAGACATTTAATGTTTTGGTTCTGAGGGAAATGTATTAAATGTATTTCGCCCCCACCCCCTTTTCATATCTCCCCTGTTTCGTATAATCTAATGTTGTTCTGGTGTAGTTGTAATGTATACCAATTGGTAGCAGCTTCTCGTCAGCTGTTAATTTGGGGTCGTTTAGTTACCATCACGAAGAACAGCTTACGTCTTTCAAAAGTGTTTTATCAGGAAGAAATACATTTTAGCAAAAACCCACATATTACCCCAAAGCTAATATTTTACCACTGCAATAAATCCACGTTAACTAATTATTGTGGTGTACTTTCTTATAGACAATCATATTTTTGCATGTTAATGCCGTTTGACACGCCTGTGACCGGAAATCGTGTATTGTAAACATACATGACCACTGTTGGCCAAATCCAAATCAATATGATTTAACAAGATTTAACAAGATTTGCCATCCAAGCCAAAGGCCAAGATGGCAAGTGAACAAGGAAGCCATTGGCTTATCGAGAGTCCAACAATGTTCATCTACTTATAACCCGCCCTCCTGAGATATGTGTCAACCTTGTTTTTAAACATATTCACGCTGCTAGCAGTCACACAATCTGTAGACAATTTGTTCCATTCATTTATTGTCCTCTGTGAGAACGAGTGCTTCCTGATGTCCAATCTACATTGATCATTTACTAATTTTACCTCATGTCCTCTAGTTCTGCTATCCTTCTTGAGTGAGAAACCTCCTTGTCTCTAGAGTTGTTAAACCACATTCAGGCGTTCTTCATAACTAAGGTCTCTTAGTTTTGGAATCATTTTAGTTGCTCTCCTTTGTATGCGTTCAAGCGTATCTATATCCTTCTTACGATAAGGTCTCCATGCTTGTATACAGTATTCTAAATGAGGTCTAACTATTGCTTTATACAGAGGTATAATTAACTTTTTTCCCTTGTATGTTATGTTTCTTCTAATCAATCCAAGAATTTGATTACCCTTTGAAGCTGCAATACCACATTGCTCTGAAACTTTCATATCAGCGCTTATTGTAACTCCTAAGTCCTTTTCTTTTACAGTAGTACCCAGAACAGTATCTCCCATTTTATAGTTTACATCCAACTTCCCATGTCCTGTATGTAGGCATTTACATTTCCCAAAATTGAACAACATCTGCCATTTCTCAGACCATTTCACTAATCTGTCTAGATCGTTTTATAAATGTTGTTTATCACCATCAGTATAAACCTTTCTAAACAGTTTTGTGTCATCCGCAAATTTCAGTACAATTCGGCTGCCAGATTGATTCTGCGCCGTCCACGTAGCGACAGTGCCAGGCCCCTGTTACCAGAACTTCACTGGCTGTCCGTGGCACGTACAGTCGATTTCAAGATACTGGTACTTACATACAAAGCCATGCACGACGAAGCGCCAGTGTATCTGTGTGAACTCGTGCGCCCATATCAACCGGCAAGAGCACTGCGCTCCGTCAGCAGTAACAGTTTGGAAGTGAAGCGTACTCATAGCAATTTAATTATAACTATTCGAGTAATCTTATTCATGATATTTAACATTATTTTACCAATAAATGTTATCACTTAAACTATTACTATAAAAATATTTAACTAAATTATTAAATTATTTATTATTATTATTCATACATATACATTTATTTATTTAGTAGTATTATTGCTATAATTAATTATTGTGTCATATTATTATTACTTTTTAAATTCTTATTGCTAACAGCTAATGTATTTAATTAGCTCTTTCCTTATTTAGCAATTGTACACTATTTTATTGCTGCATTTATTTTAAATAATGCTTATTACAAGTAGTATTTTAAATATATTAATTTATTGATTTTGCAATTATACACTATTTTATACATTTTAATATGTTGTGACGCGCCACGAAAAATTTATTATTAGTAGTAGTATTACATGACAACGACCGAAGAGTCTGCTCCAAAAGTCGAATCAGAGAGAATTCGACTCTGATGATGATGGTTATCTGATGCTGTAATGCTTGTCCCAGGACCCCCATTATAAATACACGTTTGCTTTCGACGGGCCTGTATTTACACCAGAATAAAAAGTTGTGAACACCCTGTATTAATTAATCTATGTTGGTAACAGGAAGCTGTAGATTCACTCACGGTTCCCCGTCTGATATCTGGAACAACACATAATAGACGGCGTATGACAGGGGTTCCAACCCCTATATGCCACCTGTTTGAGGGCAAAACTCCCACATACCTCCATTCTTTAGAAGCTTCACCCCTCCTTCCACTAATCCCACATCCCACATTATGAGGTTGCAATTCATGTGTCTTAATATGGTCAATGACGTACTACTCACTATTTGGAACGCAAACATCTTAGCTCGTGATTGCATGGCAAATATAAAATAGCGTACAATATTGGAACGATGTGAATATGCTTTTTTCTGCACCATGGGCTATGTTTTGAAATACAGGTATGCACAATCTAGGTATTTATATGTTAGCGATATATATTTCTCAGTATATATGTATATAATTTGGTGTTCTAATACTTAAACGTTATCTAATGAAAGACAACATATTTCTTTTTCTAATTAATATTGTTTATTCTCCTGTGTCCTGTACGATGCTCGCGGTTTCCGACCTTTTTGGAAAGCAAATTAGATGTGAAATTTGTCGCACATGATATTGACATCAAAAGGGGGGGGGGTCGTGTAGAAATGTCGGTTAGCTATCCTGCATAGATATCTAACGGACTCAATTATCTTGGCTGCTGATAAGTAGCCCAAAGCGCAAGTAGACGCTTCTAGTCTGCTATTCATTCGGGGTCGTTTGGTTAGCATCACGGGTGTCTGATTTGTGGTTAATAATAAATTAAGAACTTTTTTAAATAAATGAATGGCTCAAAATAAAAAATATTAAATATAGCAAAATCTAAATATATGACATGCAAATGAAATGTAAAGATACTTATTCTTAAGATAGACAAATTAATATTGAACGAGTTAAGGAATTATATTTCTTAGGTATAATTGTTGAAACAAACTTGAACTGGAGAAAACATACTAAAAAAATGTCTTGTTCGAAAAAAAATTGTATTTGAAATAAATTAAAACATATATTATCACTACAAATTGTAAAACGTTATTATATAACTCATTCGTTGTACAACACATTAGCTACTGTACAAAGACATGGAGAGCACTCAACAAAGACATAGCATGTTAAAATTAGATGAACATTATAAGTTACAACAACTAAAATCTATTTATATAAACTTACATATTGACTTACCAGTATATTTACAAAACTACAGGATATTTTTAATCTATGACATACATAATTTAGCATCCTGACCAAAATTAGTTTAAACGTGTATACATGTAAAAAGGCTGAAACCCGGCCGTTAATTTACTAGTTATGTGGTAATGATCGTGGGAATCCACTACTATGGTGCAGCTGCTATTGTGATATATGAAAGGCACCTGCGTATTTCATATACGCGAGGACCATTTAGAGACGCCAGATCCATTCGACCGTGAACGACACGACACGCATCGTCATGTCATTTGAAAGACGCCATTGGGGTTTTTGTAAATTGCGACATGATCGAATTGACTGGCGCCAGTTTTAGAAAATGTAATGGCTGAAGGCATTCAAAAGGCAAAACAAAGTTGCATGGTGTGATTTTGTGTGCCACATCCGTTAAGATACGTTCGGCGATTTTTGGGATTGTTATTTTCAAAAGTTATCTCAAAAGGGGGTTCGTTCGAACCCCCGAACTCCCCCTGAGGACTGGCATGCACTCAAGTTCTGCCTGTACGGAACTTGAATAACATATTTCACAAGGAATTATATCAAGACATTGCTTCTTCTAACCTGCACGTCGAACTAGCCAACTTTGCGGCAGCAGTAGCGATTTCTTCCTACAACAAGATACTGGCGGCAGTACCTGACCAGCATGCTCGTCCTGTAGAATACGCCATCACAACAAAGAAATATGTGACGTGATATAGTGACAACATAAAATTTGCAAAAGCCAAAGGCAAGTAACTTGAACATCTCTACAGAAAGACCAGATTAAAATTTTTGTCGAGCAGCGAAACACATGTACCATTATGGGCACGGAAGCGAGAAAGGTGCATTACAGAGATAAGCTCTAGAACGAACACAATCAAGCACAGTTCTACAGCATCGCCAAAAAGCTGCTGTATCGTGACAAGAAAATCACATTGCCTACCAACGACTGCAACGAACTACTTCCTAACGATTTCCCACAATATTTTGCATAGAAAATCCGGATGAATCGCACGACACAGCAAGAGTTACATCCGCCTACCACAGACCCTGTGAAGACAAAACGCCATTCTACAGACTCTCAGCTTATTACCGCCAAATTAATGACATTGCAAGAAACTGCAAACCTACTAAGTAAGTCATCTTCGAAGACCTGCAATCTTGATCCCTTGCCGTCGAATTTACCAAATGAGTATTCCGCTGTATTGATTATTCCAATCACCAATATAATCAGCAAGTGTCTACTGGAACGAATGCCCAACGAAAAGAAAGCTGCCGTAATCATTCCAGTCTTGCAGAAATCATACATCGACAATGAAACACTGCAAAGATATCGTTACATTTCCAACAGGTGTTTTTATCCAAACTTGTCGTGAGGATTGTCGCAAACCAGTTGACTGCATATCTAGGCGAAAAAACCTGTACGTCGAATTGCATATGTTCGCACATAGTTATTTTATATGTATTATTGTATGTATAATGTTTACATCATTGTACAGCGCCCAATATATGTGTACAGCATTGCCCAGCGCTCCTTAAATGGTTTTGATGGGTCGCTATATATGAAATGTATTATTATTGTTATTATTAATTAATATTAATTAATTAATTAATGCGTAGTATTTGGTATTGTTAAATGGGTGTTTAAAATGACAAATAGTAAAACGGCATTAGCCATCTAAGTAATATGTGCATGTTATTAGAACATATACAATACACATTTGCTAAATGTGTTTAATGTAATGAACCTATATTAGTGATGTGCTATTATGAATCATCAACTTTAAACTATTCGTGTCTGATAATTGATAATTGTGATTGAGGGTACTATTGATTTATTTTATCGCATCCAATTACCTCACAGCGTGAGCTGAGATAAAAATAATAGCTATGTTGCAAACACGACTCGAGACATTTGTCCATTCCTACACACAACGCATTTGAAACACTGCGTTTGAATACACTCCTTCTAATAACTTAACAAATATTAAACTTTCATGTGTCGAGTACGCTGTTTATAGTTTCTGTCATATAAAAAACACTAATATCTTAAATATATGACAAAAAGGGAGTTTCGAGTCGAAATATCGGTTAGCTGTCTCACGCATTCAGACCTAACCGATTTACCCCACTTGCTGCTGACAAGAGGTCCACTGTGCAAGTAGCCGCGTTTGACGCATCACATTTGCAATGACAGGTTGCAAAGATCAAAAAAGCAGCCACCACGCTGTACACGCATCGTGTAACACTGTCAATGACTTGAACTGCGTAAACCAGTCTGCCGAAAAATTCTACATTACCAGGAAAAAAGAAGTCTTAGCGTCGCCCCGCCGCATCGTCACGGCGTCGTGATCGCTATAATGACACGTATCACAATGGCCGTGGGTGTTGAGAGTCGTGCATATAACAGGGCTTTTATTTTGCCACAGCCCACGCTATCGGGTGAATGAACGCGACAAAATGAAGAAGGAGAAGAAGAGTCATAATAGCTCAAGGCGTCCGCAGGGGGAGGGGGCAAGGGGGACACTTGTTGCCCCCCGATCTGGATTTTTTTGGACGTACCGAATATTCATTAGCTCAAAATATATGTTTACTTTACCTCTTTATATATATACATATATATATATATATATATATATATATATATATATATATATATATATATATATATATATATATATATATATATATATATATATATATATATATATATATATATATATATATATATATATATATATATATATATATATGTGTGTGTGTGTATATATATTGTTCTTCTTTCTTGCCCTCCCTGGAACTGGACAAATTTCCTGCGAACGCCCCTGGTTCAACGCTAATATACGTTCACTACATTATATATATAATATTATTTCGCAAACATGTATTGTATATTTCTAATAACATGAACCTTAGATTAGGGTTAGCTGGATGTCGTTTGACAACTAAACAGGAAATGTGATTACAATAAAAATTACAATTCGTGACAAATCTGATTTTAAATTGTCAATCATATTTATAATATGAAGTAGTTTGTGTTTGTGTCTCTCTGCCTGTCTCTCTGCCATTAATTTCGCATGTATGGGGCTAATATATTGAAGGTGTGCCCTGGGTCCAATGGTTCGTTGATAAAAAAGTACCAACATTCCACCGGATATTAGAAAGGCAGCTATGTGGATATTTGACATAAATTACGTAACTCGGAACAATACGAGTTCGTTGTCGCGTATAATTGTTACCAACGTTATGCGTGTTATGTAATGCTAGTCAAACGTTCAAATACGTTCCTTCGTACGGTACGAACGCTTCGTGAAATGGGCAATGCATTCCAATTCTGATCCATCAATATGCAAAGTTGGCAGTCGTATCTTTTTCTGCGGTGTATAGAAGACCATGGACTTAGATTTATTTACATTTAACGCCTCTTATCGTGGACAATTCGTAATTTATTATTTCATTAAGATTTTGTTGTTTGTTTGAATATTGAAGACTGTTTAATGTACTATACCGTGTTGTGCACATACATAAATAGAACACCCGTTAGTAAAACAAGACCGCTGAGCCCTTATCGGTTGACACATGATGCAGCTATGCCGGCATGGACCAGTAACATTCATGCTGCTGCACGGCAAGAACCCACTGGAGGCCTAGTGTTTATACTGTCATCATCAATATATGAAGAGTGTTTGAATGTCATGGGTTCTGCGTCCAATTAATCACTGTTGTCATTGTTTAACACATGATTGAGAGAAATTGCTCGTAAACGTCCAAAATTACTCAGGAAACGCTCATCGTTCGACATTTTTCGGCATATTATTTTTAAACATGTAAAGCTGTACCATTAATCTATAGCACGTTGTTGTATTTGTAACTTTGCCTTTCATACATACTATTTTTATAACTTTCATTTCAGAGAACACAAGTGAATAATGGAATATAAATTGAACATATTTTTCACAGTATGGATTACAATGCATAACACAGTAATAAAAAATAGGTATATAAAAGAAAAATTCAGCTTCTGTGATATCTTACACACACTGAAAGTATAGTCAAGGTGGCATAAGCCAGGTGCAACATGGAAAACAAAGAAAATGGGGTGTGCTGGCCCCGTGCAAACGTCACAGAAATACCATACGTGAATATGATTTAGTGCAACTAACAGGAGGACAATCACAAGCCTCACGAAGGCCTTGAAACGTTTGCATAGATGCAGTGACTGACAGTAAAAAAATATATAGTGGCTGTATAATGGACATAATTTCTTTAAACGTTGTTTAAATAAATATATATATTAAGGGATATATAGAAACAATTGTAAACATTTGAAACTGTAATACAGTAATATTGTATTACATTTAACCCGAATTCTTGTTTGGATTATATATACATATGAAACAGCGACCGAAGGATGGTCGTAACAATTTGATAATCTGTAAAGAGAACATATAATTCTAGATGAATCTTTACATATATTGCCAGGTTTTTTTTAAATAGAGCATATATGTAACAAAAATGATAAATACAAAAGATGTTCATTTTGAAGGGCCGACTAGATCGGCGCGCATGTTTTGAAGTGTCTATTGAGTGTCTTGTATATCCGCGGCTGACCTGATTTGGCGTATTTAGTTTTGATTGTCTTTCACCATAACATTTCCTCTTGCGGTCCAACAGTCACTTAGTTTCCCTGTCCTTTTTAGTGCACAGTTAAATCTTCATTTATGTAGATTCTTGCGTCAGGATGCCGTTCATTGTATTCCTTGAGCCGGAACTCGATCTTACTGATCTAATTTGGGCCCAACACGCGTCTCAGTGTTGTAAGCACATGTTCTTCCGTGAGTAATTCAATGAGTTTTAAGGCCATTATATCCATATCGCTTTGGTCGTCATTTGACGACGAAGTTCTACTTTTGGGTTTTCTAATTTTTTTCAGGTAATGTATACGTTTAATGTTTCCAGTCGCGGTATCTCTGCAAAACGGCTAGTAGCACATTTCTAATTTTAGACTGACTGTCTGTTTAACTGATACACTGATACACTGTTCCCAGCGACTTGTAGATGTGAGTATAGTGCGATTGTCTAACGTGTTGTAGAATGTTTGGTAGCGTGGTGCCTACCTCGCGTTGACATCTGACGTAACAGGCTTTGCAGCCATGTCAGGCGGGTGTGCCGCGATCGCTCGAGCTGAACAGCCAGCAAAGCGACTCAATAAATCAGTCAATATAAAGAGTGCGTTCGAGATTTACTAAACGTTCAGGCACCACAGAGGTTCTCCAATACGTTAGCCATCATACAGTGTGAACAGTTGTCATCATATGTATCCAAAGCCGGAGAAAACGACTTAGATGACGGAGATATTAATTTCACCTCATCAGCATGTTGCGCCACCAAGTGGATGCTAAAATGTAAATATCAATGTAGCAGCAAGGTAAATGTAAATGGTAGTAGCAATGGCGCCACCTGACGAGTGTCCATATGCCCATTTCTTCCTAGTGTTCAGTACGACGTCTCACAACACGTATCAACAGAAAACGGTGTACATCAATATATTCACAATGTCCCGCTAACACAGCCAAATTATCTGTATTATTATTTTTAAATCACCCAGTCACTACCCCAGTCACGGGGCTATGTCCATGAGGGGCTTTGTCCTTGAGGGGTTATATGCTCTACCCAGGTATTCAAAGCTGTTTCGCTGTTTCAATGTTGTTCTGTGTCCCAGTGTACTTGTATGCCGTGTGAATCTGTCATGCCACCGTGACATCGTGACATCGTGTGGCCAGCCGAACTAAAGCGTGCACAGTGCTGTTTGCTTCACAAAGTTCCACTAACAAGCTAACACTCCCACGTCTATAGAGACACCAACTTGTTGTTAGACATATGCCGTCCTGTCGACTAAGGTAACCCGGAGCAGACGTTTCAAGGGCATCCAAGATCTTTTCGTCCGTCTTTTTTTTACAGCCACAACTTTCAAGTACCGCATAACGCGCACCCCAGAGAAGCGACTTGATTAATTGTATGTTCAGGCAGCTAACGATCTATGTTGACTACATTGTTACTATCATCATCAACATATACACACTAAAGTACAGTGTCTAGCATTGGTTCAGACCACCACCCGCCCCTTCAATACGTGGTGTATAACATAAGGTATCGCGCATATTGACAGTCAAAAAGCATTAATTTGTCCCGCGAAACCTGGTGACGACCAAACGACTAGCCAACAATACGTAACGCTAAACGCTTTTATGGACTTTAATCATAATTTGTGCGAATAACTATTGTACGATTCCAACACTAAGTTGAACTATGAGGATACAGAATAAAAACCTGAAAATCGAAACACCTAACACTTAGTATCAATGCCCGTTAGCATACGCCTCGACATCGGTCATATATCCGGTCGACAGACGAAATGATTTAGGACCGGTGACATTCGCTAAGTGGATGACTGGCTGTTTTACGCGCCATCTATTGGATATACTATTAACACTATGAGGCTTAGCCACAATCCTTTGATATCGCGGTGAGCCAGTTATAATAATAACTACAAAACATAATGAAATAATTTATGTTCAACGAAACAACGACGCTTTTGCCGAAGCTAATGGGTGTTACATTTCCCCAGTTTGGAACAGCGTGGTGCTGACATCAACCGTACTTATTCTGCTGTCTTGAGTTGTCATGTTGCCAACACTACAACTACATTTGTATATAATATATATGGACATAAATTTGGTATCAAACTGTAGCTAATAAACATCTGTTTCACATCAAAATAGGTAATAATTATAATACTGCCACCACACGATTTGTGTGGCTCATTTTTGGAGTCTCGGTATAACAATAGGGTCATTGTCATTATCGAGCCCTTATTTCACAAGTACCCAAGACAAGCCAAATGTCCAATTTCTAAATATATTATATACATAGATTTCCGTGGAGTAATATGTGCAATACTCAATACATTCCCTGAGTCGCGGAAATTGTCAATTTAGGGTACCCTTCTTAAAATAAAATTGTCGGAAGTCTCACAAGAGATATGGCAGAGCAGGCCCCGTGATTATTCATCTAGATGCACCAATCTAACAATAAATGAGGTATGTGTTCCACACTAAAGAATGTCCACTCCATTCCCCAAACGTGGCTCTGGATTCCCGTCTATACTTCAGTTCACTGAGCAATAAATGACGTGAGGCTGAATACTTATGCATGTGACTCTACGTTATTGTTTATGCACCTACACATTGTTGAACTATGCATTAATGATAATTTATTCAACAAAAGTTAATTGTTTAAACTGGCTAGTTGAAGCACCAAAAGTCAAATGGAGGATTAGTTGAGCAGTTGTTAAAGAACGAAAACGAGTGTTGCAATTGGCCTATGAGTCTACATTAATTGTGTGTGTTGTCTTATTCATTAAGCGTGTTGATTTGCAGGCTTCGTGTTGTATCCAATGTGTAGATTTGGGTTTATATGATATTTTATTAGAAGGCCTACGTAAATAAAACAAAATATTTACCCATTGTGACTAAGTTCACGCTATACTCTCAACTTACCCTACACATAGTGTTGGTTCAGAGACTTTTCCAACCCTGTTTGAATCACCTACATTTTATTTTCTATGCGTACTAGCTATAATAATATTGACCTAAAATCACCCACTAATGATCATTGTTTATATGAGTAAAACAATTTTGACGTAGGAATGTGATTGTGTCCTAGTTGGACATAGACAATTGATCGGCCTTTTGTACAAACCGATTGATCTACGTAAGAACCTCATACTCAGATGGGATGGTTTTACCGTGGTTTAAATGCAATATAAACTGGTCTCCTAGATCTGTTCCTGAGGTTAAAATAATACGTATGTCTAGGCAAACATCTAGACACTCCATATATTTGGATTCATGCATTATGGCACTCTTTGAGCTTGGTAAATTATTTTGCCTTCCTTTCTGGGCGTGACACACAAAGCTACTTGTCCATTGATTGTCAGTCTCAAATTGAATGCAACACAATACAACACAACACAACACAATACATTAAATTATATTAAATATTAAAATGTAAAATATAACATAAGTAACAGCGTATTACTGGCTCACATCATCGTAGTCACAAGAACAATAATTTATCACATGAATGTGTATCATGTATGCGCATGTGTCATCGAAATTCAATGGAAAATGTTAGCAAATATAAGTCGCCCTAGTGCATAAGTTGCCTTGGTGCAGAACATAGGCGTGTTTAGTTATTTGGTTTACGTTGAGCTGATCATGGCATGGGGGTGGGTGGGTCACACAACTATCCATTTCACACATTCTGTCTATCGCTAATCGGTTTCGAGACCGGCATAAAGCTATTTCCATTCATAAGTTTTTCATGGTGTTTTACGTTCTAGTTGCAAGTCCCCCATGCACATATCTTCACCATTTTCAAACTTTGTCACTGCGTCTCTCAATGTGTAAACATGTTTGCTAAGGCAAAGCTTGACGGAGGTCGGTATCACGGGCTATTGCAACCGATACAACGGCGCACTCTCATTGGTCATAATTCATATAGTGACATGGCGTGATGGATCCATCAATTGTCCACGTCTTCTAAAGTGATTTCCTCATCATCCGTCCATAGGTGGCACCGGCATTTAGCAACCCAAGAACGGAACTGATGTCGCCCAATGAATGACCATGTGTGACTTTCCAGCGCCGAGTCCTGGTAGACCACACGTTGAAAAACACCACGAAGACGCCACTTGCCAGTCACCGCTCCGCAAGTATCGAACAATAATATTGTTGATTGGTCACCATTTGCGCCATAACTTTCACTATAAAAGCAGATGGGCATTATTGCTGTAGAAAGTGTTCCGTAAAACATGTTGCTCCCACGCACTATATAAAATGACTATATGTTCACATCAGAAAAAAACATTTGTGAACAGGCATCACAAAATGAGACGCTATTAGGCAAATTGAAAACAGAGGAACATGCCAGAAACATATCGAGATGTTGACATGTGCGAAAATGAATTATTATCGTTAGTTCATAATTCGGAACCTGTCATTCCTTGAACAAATTCAATCTACTTAATTATGACGCATCGGTATATACATTTGTTTGTATAGTTGTTTATGTTTTTTGCCAAGAACTTACCCACTCATCCACCCACTCACAAATTCAATAATTCACTCATCTCCTTTGCAAATGTGCAATATCTTGTGTGGCCGAACCATTGCCATTTGCGGCGTTTCGTCCTAGAGAAGGGTGACTCTCAGTAATGACCAGACCATCACTTCGCGTGGCCAACGATGTATGCCACTCATACAAGCTTATTTATGTGTTTGGACGTGTCAGATGATACTTCATTTACCAGGATTCGAGAGTTCTATGTTAAGGTACGACAGCTGTGTATTCCAGGATCTTTGTAAACTTCCTTATACAACGTTCAGTGAAGATTCGGCCTTTTAGACTTCCAAAGGCAGCGCATGCACATTTTATTATGCACTAGATTTCCGCATCGATGTTTGTTGAGCTGCACAGATTGCTTCCCACATTACGCAAAGTGGTCGACATTACCAGAAATAGTACCTTATAATAATGACAATGCTTGGTAGTAGTGTTGTGGCTGATGGTTGTGCCGGTTGATGTAGAAGTGTTGTCTTATGACACTGATTGTCCGAAGCGTTCGTATGAGTAATTCACCTCTGCAGGTTAGCACATTTAAACGAACAGTACAACGTTTCTTTGTGCATTAAAAACACAATGGTTCTAACGGTCACATACTCTTGAGTGCCGAATAAGCGTCCCCATACGCGTATTTATTTTATTAAAAAATGCCACCCTATACGCATCTTATTTGGCACAATATTATTATTAAATTTAAACATTTGTGCGAGCCTATATTCTCCGATAATCGTGGAAAATTATGCAGGGTATAAGTCTTAGGAGAGCAATCGCTCTCACTCCCTATTGCTAGTGCTAATCAATCATCCACGGAGCGGTTTACCGCACGAGCTAAAATCACTTGCTGCCAACTAGAGTTGCATGTGACTCCCTCTGACGGCTAAGTTTTCATCTTTTCGAACGACAGTCGTGAATTTAGCGGAATCCAGTGCTTCTGGGGATCCTATATTTTTATCCCGAAGTGTTAGACCGTTAGATTTCCATGATTAGATGAATCAGTCAGAATCCTTGGTTCTCGGGAGCACGACATTATTAGTTTAAACTCCTCTATCATCGCGTAAACCGACCATAAATGGCCGTCGTGTGCAACGCCTCAAACCGGTCGTAACCGGCTGGCGGCAGTTTCCCCTGAAACAGGTTTGTGTATTCAGTTCAATAAAACTTTAATGTCCATTTAAAAACGGAAAATTCCCTTGTTTTTCACAGATATAAAATGCGGTTACTATATCTGCAGTGAAACGAATACGCACAAAGTGTATACATACTCGGCAGAAAAAAAACTAAATACAGGCGATCCACGTAGTTTTCTAAGGACGCCTTGGCTTCGCGTCGAGTAAACAAAATTGCTTCGGCGCTAAAAAGACAAATATACTAGTGACGTTTTTGCACTGTACTGTTATTTGTTTTGAACAATTTGCCACCCTATGCTATTATTCGGCACTATACTATTATTACCACGTGACTTCCGCAGTAGGGGAAGGCTGTGGTAGTTGAGCCACCCGTGTTTCCCAGAAAACTACAACACCGTCACTTGCGTGGTCCCATTCAGTGATTGAACATTTTGTACGATTAACGTACAATAGGTGCCATTCACCACAACGGTCACAGAAGTTAATAGTATGTTTTTAATGTAGTTCATAACTTTTGGTGATTGTAATTACTGTATGCTGGTGTGCGAACTGTCAACGAATCTGACTATACATTAGAGTATATGCACTTACAAATTGTAGAAATATGTGATTGTGTCTTAGATGTCAAGAAGAATGTGAAATGGCTCAAGTAACATTGCCTTATCCAACCTTTTCGGGGCATACACCCGGCAACACGCATTGAGAACACAAAGTCATCAATTTATTGTTGAGGTATTTGTAAGTTTATAATGTCTATGTGCGTGTGTGCGTGTGTGCGTGTGTGCGTGTGTGCGTGTTGATTGACCGTAGCATTCCGACTACACCTCCGGGTGTAGTTTTCCTTGTTGTTAATTATGTGTTAATTGGATGTATATGAATGGAATGGTTGTGAAATGTACAATTAACAAGTTTAATCACAAACTGTCCCACTAAATTAAATTGAATTAAATTACATTTTCAAATTAGTTGATTATATGTTAGCATGCAGTTTTGTTCGGAGCCGTGATTCATCGAAAAACTTAAACATCGATATGTATGTCGCAATCATGCATAGCTGATAGGTGGTGAATATCACTGGCCAGATATGAATTTGTTTTGCGTGCAATCCAACAGAAAGCTCAGAGTCAGGTGAATGAATCCTGACGTCGTGCGGTGTTCGATGGAGAAACTGTTCACAAGACTGGGTAAAGGGTAATTAGTGAACATGCTACTAGGCACTTAATAAGTTGACTTTGCTGCTGTATTTACGAGTTTAGCATGTTGCCTTGACCAGACGTGGTTCGCTTATACGCAGTGTTTCTTGTATCGCCCGTGATGTTTCGGTACACTGATAGGATGTCCGTATTTTCGAGCATCGAATGTGCAGTCGTAATGAATTATGAAACGTTAAACATGTTCTCTCAAAAACGTCCGTTCGAACCCTCAAACCAAACCAACTCCGCCCCCCCCCCCTCCTCCCCCACCAGTCGGGTATGGTAGTCTTTCCGCGGCTCTGGACAGTCGCTGTTGACACAATCACCCCGTCGTGTAAGACGTATGTTTATTTACAGTGAAGCATCTTCCAAAGAAAAGAAGGCACACACACACACACACACATACAAAACAATAACACTTTGAAATAAATAATGTCGTGCAAAAAATCCTTTTCAGCGCAAATTACAAATAACTACACTGCATATAATATTTCCTGTGCAAAGGCTGCGGCTGCTGCGTCTACTGCACATTACTTTACGCAGATTCAAGTAGACATAATCAGTCAATTAGTCAGCATTTGTTACAACACAACTGAACTACTGCATAACCTCTCACTAAACAGGGATGGATTTACTGTGGCTCAAACGTAACCTAAGCTTCTCTCCTAAATTCGTTCCTGACGTTAGAGACCCAAATTATGACATTTCTTGTGCGTTGATGCAAACATCTACACGCTCCTCGTATTTTTGCACCTTGGCACTCCTTCAGGTGGCAATTTATTTTGTAGCGACGTTTTGTAATCATTTGTAATGAGTTTCGACCTTCCTTTCTGGGCGTGACTGACACTCAACAGTCTTGACCGAAAATACACACAAATACAAGCCCAGCAAAGCCCTTGGTTAACTGTCTGAAATTGAATCAAGTGGTATTGCATTTATAAAGACTTAATACGCAGCATTTGCTGTATTTACTTTGCAGCAATATTTACATTCACTGATGTATGTTCCTTGTGAGAAACACATTTATTACTATAACGATTTTCCAAGGCTTACCCGGAGCAAAATAATTATCATCGAATGTTTCTTACACCAATAACTTTGTTTTCAGATGATCTTGTTGCTTCGCAGGTGATAACTCCACAGCTAACATGGCGAGTGCGCGTGGACTGCTGGTGTAGAGCCTCGTGTGCTTGCTGCTGTGTCAGGTAAAGTTGAAAGTATTATTCCTAAAAGGTTACCGCGGTTGTTGTGTGACTTTGCTAAATGATAATTTAGTTGTTCGTACGTGACTAAGAAATTCCCGGGTACACAACAGCATCATATATATATCCATATATTTATGGTTTCTTGTAAATTGCGACGTAATGCTGGCAGGCTAGTTGTCCTTGTGTTACACGACTTCGGACAAACGTACAGAACTGCACGTAGTTATTTACATAATGTTGCTGATGATGTACGTAATAACTACAATGATTCGATTGCTTAAAGAAAGGCGAATAAGGTGAATTTCGAAAAAAAATTAATTGAGACGACCCGTCCGTACAGTCGTAGATGCAAGTTTGGCGCCCGAGATGCAAAGTTTATGAACACGTGTTCGGCGTATTTTTCAGTTAGTTATGTAGCGTGTGTGATGTATGTGTATGTTTGCGCGCATTTGTATTCTTTGTAAATGTTAGGGAAAGTATAATAAAGTAGTAGGCTTTCCTAACACGAAGTAAGTGACATGAGCACCGTGAATATCGGAACAAACTTCAGTCACGGAGGCAATATATGTGACACTTGCAACATCCTTTATTTGTTTTCATTAACGATAATTAACAGAATGTCTTATGGTGTCGCACGATCACTCTGTTCAGGGAAATGACGAGAATATTATGTAAACTGCCAATTTATAATATAAATGTAGAATTCAAGTAAGTAACACCTACTGTGTGTATATGTGACATTCGGAAATACATTTACTATATCGATTGTATCGCGATAGCTGTGTGACTATACAATAGTAGCGTTATAGCTTCATGAATATCGCGACAGTATTGTGATAGTTTCATGACTATCGCGATAGTATTGTGAGAGTTTCATGACTAACGTGATAGCTTTGTGATTGTTTAAAATATTAGCAAATAGTAAAGAAATCAGCCACAGGCGTTAATTGGAAGTTGGCGTTATCGCGTCGCCGTTGATGTAGTTGATTAAACATGCTGATTCCGTAAATGACACTGCTCTAATGGACAATTGTGATTCAATATAGTTGAGCAAACATGTTCATTTATGTTTTTATAGTGGCACAAGTAGCCCTGCTGAATTGTTTGAACAACTATCGTTACTATTGATAGTTCAGTGTACTATCGACGATAACTATGGACAGATCAATTTATTGTTGATATTATTGCAACGTCAGATCGACTATTATGATGTACTGATAGTTATATACATTGTTACACCCATAGTTGCACATACTACACGCGTGCTCGATGGAATTGATAAGTTTAACTTCGATTTTTGAAATGTCTTCTGGTATAGATTATGCATTTCGACTCATCGTTAGTTTCGAACTCGCGAGTACAATCGTCCGCAGCTAGATAGATTACTACGTGCGTCGTGAATAAAGCGTTACCATTTTTATCATTATCATAATTAATATTGTTATTTATTTTATTAGTATAATGGTGTTCATTCTTGTTACAACGGACTCTTGTTTTTTTCTCCCAGTTCTAGTTGATACACAGTTGAGAATACATGACAGTGTCACGTACGTGATACGAACAAACAACGCACACACTCCAGTAAGAATCTGTCACTGACTCCAAACCTCCGTTGCTAGATTATTTAGAACCATTCTTACAAAGATGGCTACTTCTATCCATTGTGGACACATATAAGTTTATTTTTATTAACGACTTATCATATTTATATAGGCTAATAAACGTTTGCGCAAATAATATAGCATAGTCGTTTTCTTGCGTTTTCTTTCGAAGAAAACAAGCGTGACGCTGTCAACAATTGAACGTAATTGTTGGCGTAGCGTTGCCGACAATTGTGCATAATGACTATATATGGTAATTCGATTGTTCGTGGACAGGGTGACAGCGGGGCGAATTTCAAGATGCAACGCCCCGTAAGAGGAGTAGCATAGCATTCATACAATGATACAAACATACAAACAAACGATGAATTATAATAATATATATCTAGGCAGGAAGACCCCGACGGAGCCACTAATCCATCCCGTCTCGACGTAGGTCCTACAATATTTTCGCATTTGTTTTGCAATGCTCCAAACTCCCCGACACTGGTACCACTCAACATATCACTACTGTCACAACTTCAAGATGGACATCGCGGTGTGGAATGTTGACTGGGCAACGCGATTGTTGTTTACGTCATTGCAAATGTGTACTTTAGTATACGTAACATAGTTTCAACCAAAGACAAACGTTCTTTTATTGTTCCACGTGTGCAGAATACGCACATCAAATGTAAGTTGTGGCAGTATTGAAATCGTGAGTAACGTACACTACATTCACTATGTGGCGCCACTGGTGGGAGAGTTTCGAGTTGGGCGTCATACAATCACGTATCTATATGTCATTCTACAGTAATGTGAAACTTCATGTTCCAAGCCTTTCCTAGTGCTCAACTCTGCTTTTCAACCAAACATTTCCCTCTATATATAAGAGTTGTATCTCTTGTACAGACGCTTATCAATTATAATGACATAAATGAACGTCTTCGTATCCATTAACATGTCCCCCTGTTGGAAATTCGTCTTTGATCAACATACAAGCGGCTGTGTCAAGCATGTTATATTTCAAAACTTGAACACATAAAAAGGTGACATATACTTATAATATATTATATTATACATTATTTAAGTCCAAGTCCAAACCCTACTGGTTTTTTTTTTAAATATTTAAAGTATGTCCCCAACGTTTATGTCTTCGCTATAACGGAGACCAACTGTCGCAGCGAATGAGAATAACTGGTGTAAAATGATAATTAGCTCAACTTGCAAACATAACTCGCCTGCTGTTGCAGCACCAACTCGATTCCCAGTAACTGCTTTGTGCATCAATAATTCAATTGTTTGATCGAAGTCAGGCAAAATAACACATGCTTTATACATGTGTGCAACATAAAAATCATCAACGCAGTGTAATTATTTCAAAACAAATTTAACATAATGTGTGTTTTATTCAAGCAACAACACTAGTACAATTTAGGGATATGAAAAGGCGAAATGGATAAGGTTTGTTTATTATGGGGATTGTTCACTCCGCCCGATGCGAGTCTCCTTGAGTTCAGAGAACCCACGTTTCGACACAAAGTTCAGTAGCAATATTCATAGAACATATAAAAGAAACAATGACATTACTACCGTAATCACAGTAGATGTTGTATGTACAGTGCAAATAATATTTGTTTATGAATTTCCAGTTTTTCTCGAAATCACCTCACAATTCCAAGAACACCTTTAGATGTTTGGAGATGTTATCCAACTTGATTTACGAAGTCTAAATACTAGACAATTCACGGACGTCCTTCAAACATATCCATTGCGTCAACACGTTTCATTTCCTACTCATGTTCAGCTTGTTAATCAGTACAATGCAATACCAAGGAAACTCCTGGATAAATATGACCCAAATAAGCTAAAAGTGTACAAGTTCGCCCTCTGTCGCCATGGCTGTCTCTAGAAATAGTTGTAACAAAACGTCAAAGGGTATATGCAACACGTTCGCTATCCAGCAACATATCACATCAAACGAAGCGAGGTACCAACCCAGTCACCGTCACAATGACAGTAAAACAGCAGGTACGTGCATAGACTCGATTAAGGGTTCCTATTGATGACGGCATTTAAAATACGACTCGCCAAAATTATGCCAGTTAATAGATTATTTATATCGGTATTTTGCGCATTTTGGTCATAAAGCTTTTGATATTAACGTTAATTTATCCATACGTTTTCAAAACAAATATTTTTTTATTACGAAATTGATATGACATTGCTCTGATGCATAAAAAAACATAAGTTCTTATAAAGCTCGGTATTTTTAGAAAGGACAGACGAGAGAGATGGGGAGATGGAGTAATTGTACATATTACGTAATCTATCCAAGCATAAGAAATTACGCAGATTTTGAGGAAGCAATTTTATATATTTAACATATTTACCAAGAACTCAGCATTAACAATAGGAGTAGTTTATCGTAGTCCATACATAGGCAAATAGGACGACGCAAAACTACAACACAATATAAGTGAGGTGAGCATGAGGGAGTGTGTTATACTGAATGGCCATATACAATGGAAATCATTAGAGAGTGTGCGAGACCTTCGTTATGCCAGCCACATAACATAATGTGGCTTGACACCACTGGAGATCAGTAGACTAAGTGGAAATCAAATAAAATGTTGTTTTTAATATTGAATGGTTACGAGGTCTGATCCACGGGGAACTATAACAAATGGTAAAGTACCTTCCACATTGAACGTTCCAATGATGTGACGCACATTGAATAGCAGCCGGACTGTTAAGTACACTCCTTCACGTATGCAATTTTACCATAGAATACGTTTACAACACATCTTATAATTAAAAAAAAAATTAAAACATCCTCACCGTCAACTCCGTAACACCACATCATGTGACAGATGATATAGCACGTTGCCTTATAGATTACTTTTTGTTGTCAAATTAAGCAATAATGTACGATATCTGGACGATAATGTGTAGTAGATGATTTGTACAAAACAAGCAGATTGTCCACTTCGTCAAAGTTATCTCCATCCACATCACTGTGGGAGTTTTGCATTGCCCTTGATGATATCTTCAGTAGACACTCTTTGAGCTACAACATCGTCCATTTGTCATGTAAAGGAGAATATCTGGCATTTTGAATCTTCTCACGTATATATGCTTCACGGCTTGCGATATCTGATGGAACATTGACCGATCCTGCTGAGGTGTCTCACTGCTGCTTGATAGGGGCTGACACAAGAAAGTAAGTTGACACACGTGGACTGACTGATAATTCTTCACAACAAAGGTTATCACAGACATGTTTGATGTCAGTCAAGACGCACACCTTGTGTTTCGAATGAGTGATATCAGGAATGAAGTACTTCGTTGCTACGGCAATGGAAAGAGCATCTACGTTGTGCGGTAGCCATGTGACTTGACGTCCGTGAAGCTTAGCACTAAAAAACCTACAAGAAGTGGTTTTCCTCCCTGCGTCACAAACAATGAGGCCCTAACAGGGGCATACCATATTTCTTTACAGTAGCATCAGTGACATTCCATAATGGTCATCAGGTCGTGGGATAACCACTGCGCGATTTGACATCAGCATGTTCTGGACTGTACTGAATGTCTCCTGCAGCTCATCTGACCATTCAAAATGACGTCGGGATTCGGCTACGACGTCTTCGAGAGGTGAGAGAAAATTAATGCATCCAGGTACTGCTGTTGACAAGACGTTGCATGCCCAGTATCTTAGTCTTGAGGAGAATATGTTGAGAGTGTGGCGATGCGGTGAGAGCTAACGGGAGTTGCGTTGAGTACGATAGCATTGTTCAGACCACACATATTCAACCGTGCGATTTTTTGCTTACCACACTACAATTTACATGACAAATCTATATAACATGATGTTGCGTAACAACGTACACACTGTGTACCGCTGTTATAACGTAACACATGCAATTTCGCGCGCTTCATTCGCATTATGGTATTTGCGAGCGACCCTCGCCCACCAACCTTTGAACCACATACATAAATAGAACACAACCCTTTAGAAAAACAGGGGAAGATTAATTATCACTACTCGAAGTTTTAAAAATAGGCCACTGGAAACAAGGTTACCACTGGCACGGAAAGTCATTCCCACGAGTGCCTCTTACTGGACACGTACGAATTAGAGTGAAATGAATTAGGCAAGAGTGAAACTTAAGGAAAAACCAGCACAAGATGTTCATTATAGTTGCATTGTAGTCAACACAGTAATTAAACTTGCGGCGTCAAAAGCGATGAAGCTATATATCCACACTAAAATAACTCGCGTATAGTTACTATTTTAAGCTGTTTACAAATCATTGTAATGTGAACATTTGTTGAATACTTTCTTCCTGTCTAACATTTTAAAACATAACTTTATTGTAACAGTGCACATTGGTGAAGTCATTGTTTTCCACGTTCTACATAAATATCCGAAAAATAACACTCATTACTGCGAAATAAACTGTGACACCCTGTTGATACAAGGGGTGTAGTTATCGGGTACGCAAGCAGGATGTTCACAGTATATTACTCAGACACAAGCGATAACACTCTCACGGCAGCGACGTAGTCAACTTTACTGCCCAGCAATGCGAATATATGTATACACAGGTTCACTACTAGAGGTGTGTATTATCGCATGCATCTTGCATCTAGCACCAGTCATGTCTCAATGTACCAGTAGACACTGTTCCGGCGACGACAACGAAGTCAGTGTGCTGACGGCGATGGTTTCTCGCCTCCAAGACTCAATGGAACAGCTAAGTAACTCAGTGCAACAGCAACAGAAACAATTGACTCAACTCGAAGAAACCTTGGCGAAACAAGACGAGTGTACGTATTGTTTAATTACTCCTAATGCCAGTAGGAATAATACTTTAGCCACTTCTGCCACCGTCGCCAATCCATGGTTGCTTAGCAAAGACAGAGTCCCACAAAGAGTAATACAAAGAAATGCTTTATATCAGGGCCAGTATTATACGTTATTGGCCACTTTGCGAATGTCACTTTGCTTAGGAATGGTCGCATTAGTTCTCAAAGTCCATTCATATATTGTCACTCAAAAAGAACAGCTCTGTGTACCCTAAGGGTCTCCAATCAGACAGCAAACTGGTACAGTATTAAACAATTGTAGCCCAGATTATCTTTATTGAGTTAACATACTGAATTGGTAACAACTAGCACAAGCTCTAAGTGGACTTTAAATCAGGGCTACTGACTTGAAAAGATACTTCCTCTGGAAGACAGGTTTGTGTGGCTTCACTGCATTCAGAAAGGGAATAGTTCAAACATAAACAATGTCATAAAATATTAGACTATCAGGCTTCTGGTGTCAGTACAGCTACATAAGCGTGCGCACATTGTGATTTTGTATTAAAAAAACATATAGAACTTTTTTGATGTCAATGTTTGTAAACAATTGTTTGTGTTAAAATCATATAAATCAGCGATTAAAAAAATCGGAAGTCCAAAAATAAACAAAAATCATAAATCAATGATTTTTTTTTTGAGTGATTTCAATCATGATTTAAATCGATGATGTATTATAGTAGAGTACACAGAAAACGGCCATCTTTTGTCATATGTTATTAGCCACTTTGCAGACGTCACGTTCCTTAGATGAGATGAAGGCCTCTCATTAAGGAATATTTGTTTGGGGACACATAACAAGTTAATGAGAAATACTAGTGGTGCTAGTTTATTCTGTTTGTTTCCAGAGTAAGACCGATTATGTTCATGATTTAGCTAATTGTGAGTAGTAAAATATTTTCAAGTCTTGCTAAAATTTGCCACGACAAATTATACTGGTCGCTTGAAACACAGTTGAAATCTTTCACGTGACCGATAAACAGTTGACGCATAATGCCATTGTCTCCCTACCAGCTCATCAACATTATTCCCAGTTGGCCACAATGGAGAGGTTCCGCACGCCAAACGTGTACCGTGTTGTGAAATACGTCACCAAAATGTGTGGACTTTTCCTGGGGATTCTCCACTGCTTCCCCGGCTACACTTTCACAACGAGTACAAGCGGTTCTACCCGTATGCTACAAGTTGTAAATTCGTTGTCATTTTGTGGCGTTCCTGCTGGTACGAAAAGTATTGATACACTACTCAACCTTTCGAGCGTCACTGTGATATATTAGAAGTAGTTAGATGAGTAAATAATCTGGTAAAGTAGTAAAATCTGGTAAAATATAAAATAGCAAATTATTCGACAAAAAGTTTCGCTTCCGAAACCGCGCGTTCTTACTCAACATAAGACCGATGTCAATTATGTCATTGTTAAGCTTTCACGTGATAATTGCGTTCTACAAGTCATTGACCTACCAGTATCAAGTTGCTGAAGTAATAAACGTTTAACAATTGCGACGTGTACGGTTAGGTGACACCCAAGATCCTCCGTAAGATTTTGATATGGGATATTGAAGACACCCCGAAGGGATGGAAAACTGGCACTATTGTCAAGCTTCCAAAGAAAGGCGATCTTGGGGACTGCAATAACTGGCGGGGGATAATATTGCTGCCTCTCACAAGCAAAATATTCAGCAAGATCATCCTCAGACGAATCTCAGCTGCAACTGAGACACCATCCGCCAGGATCAAGCTGGTTTCAGAAAATGGAAAAGCTGCGTTGATCACATCTTCACCCTCAGACAGATCTTTGAACAGTCAGCTGAATGAAACAACATCATTTACGCCAACTTCAAAGATTTTGAAAAGGCGTTCGACAGCCTCCATTGAGAATCACTCTGGAAAATCCTCCGATCGTATTGGATCCCCCAGAACTTGGTGAATATAATAAAACGTCAATACAGAGACTTTGAATGCAAGATTATTTGTAATAACCAGCTCACAGATAGTTTCAGCATCACCACAGTGGTCAAGCAAGGGTGCACCTTATCACCATTCCTCTTCACTGTTGCCATGGACTGGTTTATGAAAGTGATGACAACAGACAGAAGAAGGGGAATCAGATGGACCCTCACCACCTACTTGGAGGATCTGGACTATGCTGATGACATCAGCCTGATTTCAATTCGGCAGAAAGAAATGCAAGAGAAACAAAATAGATGAAGGCATGCGGACTGAACTGGGAAACCATCACCAGACAGGCCGCAAACCGACAGCAGTGGCGCTCTCTTGTGGAAGCCTTATGTGCCACTTAAGGCACGAAGAGGACGGAGTGAGAGAGATTCTACGCGTATCCTTTACAAGTTTGGCGTGATGATCCACATCCAAATGATCCACTGATATCCTACCTAACATGTTGTTGTTTATTACTACCAATGTGTCATTATAACAGAGTGTCATTATAACTATCAATATGTTTCATGGACTCAATTGACTCGTCGATTTCGCTCTTGGTGATGGGTTTGTATTTTTCAATTGTAATCCAATAAATTTTACTCAGTCTTGAAGCGACGTCTGCCTGCCCACGACTGCTACGATCTACTAAAGGACGGTAACAAAGACAGTGGCGTATATGAGATCTACCTGGACAAGGCGAAGAAGTATGTCCATGTGTACTGTGACATGGATACAGACGGCGGAGGTTGGCTGGTACGTAAATGCTAATTTGTGGAAAGGAAAAGGAGATAATTTTACAGTCATTAAATGCCATATATTTAGTGATTCTGGAAATATTGTTATAAATATTTAAATTAGAAGATTACTCGGGCTGCCGCAATCATTAACTGAGTATAATTCGTCTTCATTTTGAATAGTTCGATGTTTTGACTGTAACAGTATGTATACGTATTTATACGTATACAATGTATAATATATATATATATATATATATATATATATATATATATATATATATAATATGCATATATATATATATATATATATATATATATATATATATATATATATATATATATATATATATATATATATGTGTGTATGTGTGTGTGTGTATTATATTCATTATATACGTATCATAGGCGGATCCAGAGGGGGTCCAGGGGGTCCGGAACCCTCTTTTTTAAGTACCAAAAATCCATTGCAATTGCCTGTCAACGGGAGACAAAGGCATTGCCAAGAAACAACACAAGGTCAAAATTCTCGCCTACTACTTACGAATACTTTAGTAGCAGGCCGACGTTTTCAGACATTGATCTAGCACAGGCGATATTATACTTGGCGTCCAGCGTATCCCTAAAGTTTTTGTTAGCATTAACGGTGACGTACACACGCACGCACACACGCACGCACGCACGCACGCGTCATTTACGTCATTTACACATTGTGACCAGCCAGGAGCAGAGCACGAAACAAGGCTACTCAGTCAACAACATCACAGCCAATTCTAACTCTGGCACTCGAGATCCTCTGCTCTTCGGACATGTAGGAGAGCAGGATTTCTTCAGTCTTGGTAATAAAGATGGTGTGGTATGAGTTATTAGTGTAGGAACATGCTATCTTGCAGAATGTTTTTAAAAAATCCACTTGATTTTGTACTTCTATATTGTAAATGTTTAACAAAATTACACACCCGTGCACCCGTGCATCCGCAAACACGTACGCACACACACACACGCACACACGCACACACGCACACGCGCACACGCGCACACGCACACACACACAGTTGAACAACAGTTGTTAAAACACAGCTGATATAAACAGAGTTTCTAGTATCTAGTTGTTTCCAGCACCCGGCAATTAACTGACTATAGTCTTTATAATTATATTGCGGTTAGAATGTTACTAGTTAGCCTTTTCAGAACTTTATCTCCAAGCACCACATGTACCGGGTCCGGTTTGCGTCTTGAATTCAGAACTATGGCATGAAAGGCGGATGTGCTAATCATTGCATTTACATTTTTGGGTTTTGTAATATAAGTAAATAACGTCAATTAGTAATGTCATACTGTTCCTCTTTCTGTGGTGTATGTTTCTATGATGCATTTTAATTTACATGGCGCAAAGGTCTCAGGAAACGTTATAATCTACCAGTTTGCACTCACTGTTATTATATGGTACTACTACTACTTTTAGCAGAATGTCTCCCGATTCAAATTCAGATCATGAATCGAATGGTGCGCTTTATCCAGAGTAGTTTAACATGCAACAACAATTTGGATAGACTCTCTTGAGAGGGCAATCTAGCCCTTCGGGGTATTGGTTCATATATGTCTAAAAGTTTTAATTACCATTTGTCTCAGTTCAAACTTGATGCCACGACTTTCTATAATATGAAACCTAGCTAATTTTATTTTACCATTCAGAACCACTATCAGAAGGGGCTGGATGAGAAACTATTAAACACAGTTTCCTTGTGCTGAATAACACAGAGAATGCGTGTAGCACTGTTTTAGTCAATGGCGTGTTAGTCTCTTTGTGTGCAAAGATACTTCAATTGTAATTAAACTGTACACATTGTCGTACGAATAAATATATATATATATATATATTTACTATTACTACACTACCGTGTAGGTAGGAAGGGGGATACTCCCCTCCCAGACACACCCCGAGGCGCTTCATGCCTCGTTTCGCGCCTTCGGCGCTTCATATTATTACCTTTGACCCCCTTTTTCTAAACCCTGTATCTGCCCCTGCGTATACATACGTTATTGATTAAATGGTGGTTTGTAAACTGATTTAAAACAACGAACACGAACGAACAACGAACAGCGAAATAAACTAGTTTATGCTAGTGTGCGAGCGTGCGTGCGTGCGTGCGTGCGTGCGTGCGTGCGTGCGTGTGTGCTTGCATGCGTGTGTGGTCTGTGGTGTGGTGTGTCGGAACGTGTTTATTCAACAGTCGGTCACAATTGATGTCGGTTGACGGTTCAGCTGACGGGTAGGCGATTATTTGTCGGCCGAAATAGTTTTGCTAATGAAAAATTACTATGTGTCTGCCGGGATTAAGCAAGTTGACCATGGTTAGTTGGTGGCCGTCTGACACATACCGACGCCGAAGAGAGTCACCAATATCTAGCAGTGCTAGAAAATTACCTATTAGTCAGCGACTAGCAAAAATGGTTGCCAACAAACACGTAACGACTTACATTATTTATTAATTAAAATGTGTTTATATATATATATATATATATATATATATATATATATATATATATATATATATATATATATATATATATATATATATATATATATATATATATATATATATATATACTGTTTTCGGCCGACTCCTGTCGCCTTCGGTATGTGTCAGTCGGCCATTAACTAGTTGGCGACTGTCTGGAACCAGTCTTTGGCCAACAGCCAATCAGATACGCCATTTTTGCAAGTTCAAGCTAATGCACTAGGGGGTTGAACAAGTGTCCAGGGTAGTTCCACTTTCTGCCGCTTGAATCGCATGTTCAATGTTCAGCTTAATCCCGGTAGACACGTAGTGATTTTTCGTTAGCAAAAGTATATCTGCCGACAAATAGTTGGCGCCTACCCGTCAGCTGACCGTCAGCCGACATAACTTGTGACCGACTGTTGAACAGACACGTTCCGACACACCGCACCGCACCGCACCGCACCGCACCGCAACACACCGCACCGCACCGCACCGCAACGCAACGCAACGCACCACACCATACAACACCTCACCACGGACCACGCACGCACGCACGCACACAATCATGCACGCCCGCACGCATGGATGTACACTAGCCTAAGCTAGTTTATTTTGCATGTAGGTGTTCGTTGTCGCGTGTAGGTGTTCGTTTTCACGTGTAGGTGTTCGATGTCACGTGTAGGTGTTCCAGCGACGACAGGACGGCTCCGTCGACTTCTACCGCGACTGGGCCAACTACAAGGACGGATTTGGCGACGTGTCCGGCGAATTATGGCTAGGTGGGTAAAAGACATACTATTAACTGCAATCATAAAATATTTGATTAATTTTAGCTGGTTGTATTTGTGATAATGGCATCATACTGGATAAAAAGGGCATATTTGAAAATCATCGATTATATTATTAAAATAGTATTATTAAAATGAAGCATAAATGTATTATCGTAGGAGTTGATGTTTGATATGATTATTACTGTTCATGAAATGTTAAGCAGCTCTTTCTAAAACAATGAAGTCGTTTAGTTCAATTAAGTAGTCCACGTTTCAGGACAACTCGTCAACATTACGTTGTTATTGTTGTTGTGTCTTTGGTGTTGTTGTTTTTAGTCATTTCTTTGAAGTTGGTGTTACCTGTAAAGGCGTTGTTACTTTGTGCTCATTGTTGTTATTTGTTATGTAGAAATGACATGTTTAGTCCGATATTATATATATGCGACCTAACTATGTAACATATGTACCCGATACACCGCTTCTCGCACGTGTGCATTCTTGAACATAATAAATCTTGTATTGAGAATTATCTTTATCTATGCACACGCGCGGAAGTCATCAAATAAAAGACCAAACGTCTTAACTTAAAGGTTTGTTTAACTGCGCGTCGAGACATGCATATCACGCACATTAATTCACTCGAATTGCATCAAAACACGAACTATTAACTGAGTGGGCGATAATAGGCGTACTAATAACACAACGAACATTGACACTATGACGCAGTTGAAGTGCCCCATAGATGGATGTGAATGGCAGTCCCAGCAGCTGGGTGAGGCCTTCGTCGAGGCAGTGACAATGGTTCTACAGGCTCACATCAGCAATGCTCACGCCCCCAACCCCCACAATTATGCAAAACCTGAAAAGTTAGACCGGCCAACTTTAGCAAAAGGCTGTACCAGCGAGGACTGGACTTACTTCACAAGCCTGTGGGCAAGCTATAAGGCTGCTTCTAAATTGCCCACAACTGATATTAATGTCCAGTTATTAGCCTGCTGTGACACTGACCTTCGCAAAGACCTGCATAGAACGGATAAAGAGCTGGAGCAGAAGGATGAGGATGCCATCCTGCTCACCATTACAAGCCTCGCCGTACGACGGGAACATGTGATGGTCTCCAGACTGGCCCTACATGGCATGACCCAGGATCGAGAAGAAGGAGTTCGCAACTTTGCAGCACGACTCAGGGGGCAGGCAAATGAATGCAAGTTTGTTGTGAGATGTCCTTGTGCCAACCCAAGAGATGTGGACTTCACAGATCAGATGATCTGGGATGTGTTGATCCGAGGCCTCAATGACCATGATATTCAACACGAGATCCTGGGGCATGAAGACCAAGACATGACCCTTCAACCTGCACTAAAATTAATTGAAGCCAAGGAGGCTGGGCGGAGATCGCAAGCATCCTTAACGCTAGAGGGCGCTCACGCGATTAGCCAGCACAAGAAGGCTAACAATTATCAACCGGCTACCGGCGACCGACAGGCTAAATGTGCGAAGTGCAACAAGCAATTTAACAGGCCACTCAGCCGCGATGGCAGAATCCTGCCATATAAGCTATGTAAGCACTGCTTCACCTCCCAGAGAGTTGACAAGAAACTCGAGCAGGGAGAAAAGAGCCCGGAACAGAGCGGTAATGTGTACGACATGATGTGCGCAGCCGTCACGGCAGCCGGCAATTTCCCAGGGAGGAGACCAGTGAAGCTAGTCCACCACGTATTTAGTGATGGCACGGGCTGGCAGCAAAGTCGGTCTCAGCCACAGCCCAAGATCACTGTAACAGCAAGGGTGTGTGCTCATGATTATATACATTTTGGGACGAAGCTATCATCCAATCCCCGAGAGAGTGTCATTACTGCCATAGCCGACACTGGATGCCAGAGCTGCCTCATAGGACTGAAGCTGATCTTGCGATTGGGTCTCAAAAGAATTGATCTACTCCCTGTGCAGCATGAGATGAATGCTGTTAACAGTAACGCTATCAAAATCATAGGAGCCGCACTGCTAAGATTGTCAGGCCGTGACAAGTCTGGTACCCTATGGAGACTGCACAAGTCTGTTATGTTACACCTGACACAACAAATATGTACCTCAGCCGCGAAGCATGTGAAGACCTGGGCCTCGTATCACCCTCGTTTCCAACAGTTGGTGAAGCAAAGGGAGGAAATATTCATCATTCAGATGCAGCCACAACCGCATCCCACTCAGATGTGGCATTGGAGGTGGACGATGATGCCGAAAAATGCACATGCCCTCCCCGCTCCATGCCACCCACCCTTCCAACTGTCCCTCCATTTCCAGCAACAGAAGACAACGTGGCAAAGCTTCACAAATGGCTTCTGGACTATTACGCATCCAGCACCTTCAACACGTGCCCCCACACCCGACTCCCATTCATGGCTGGACCTCCACTTGCACTTAGAGTAGACCCAGAGGCGAACCCAGTTACCATACACACTCCTATACAAGTCCCTCTACATTGGCAGGAGGAAGTGAAGGCAGACTTAGATAGAGATGTGTGCTTAGGTGTCATCGAACCTGTCCCCGTCGGCGAGCCGGTCACATGGTGTCATAGGATGGTAATTTGCAAGAAGAAAAATGGCAAGCCAAGGCGGACTGTTGATCTGCAGGCATTGAATGCTCATTGCTCCAGAGAGGACCACCATACTCAGTCGCCATTTCACCAAGCAAGGTCGGTGCCAAGCAACAAGAAGAAAACAGTGTTTGATGCCTGGAATGGCTATCACTCTGTGCCCATTAGGGAGTGCGACCGACACCTAACCACATTCATCACACCGTGGGGACGCTACAGATATTGTACGACACCTCAGGGATATATCGCATCCGGAGACGGTTACACCCGCAGATTCGACAAGATTGTTGCAGACTTTCCTAACAAGACCAAATGCATCGACGACACCTGCATATGGGGAGACACGATTGAAAAATGTTTCGTCCAGGCATGCGCATGGTTAGATCAGTGCGGCAGAAATGGAATCACACTAAATCCAGAGAAGTTCCAAGTTGCGCAAGACATCGTAGAATTCGCGGGATTTACGATCACCCCCGATGAGGTGAGGCCTTGCAGCAAATATCTTGATGCCATCATGCAATTCCCAGTGCCGCGGAATATCACAGACGTCAGATCTTGGTGTGGACTTGTAAACCAGGTCAGCTACTACACATCTATGACGGAGAGAATGCGACCATTCAGAGACCTCCTGAAACCCAAGTCCCCATTCTATTGGGATGATCAATTGCAGCAGTTGTTCGAAGAGTCCAAAGAAGGCATCATTCAGGACATTCAACAAGGAGTGAAGATCTTCGACAAGGGCAGAAAGACATGCCTGACCACAGACTGGTCCAAAGAAGGAATTGGATTCTTCCTTCTCCAAAAGCATTGTGCCATTCTGCTGCAACGACGGTTGGAAAGTGACACTGGTCGGCAGCCGTTTCACCCACCCGGCTGAATCCAGATGCGCACCGATCGAAGGGGAAGCCCTAGCCGCAGCTGATGCATTAGAGAGGACACGCTACTTTGTGCTCGGCTGTGATGACTTAATTGTGGCCGTAGATCACCAGCCCCTACTGAAAGTCCTGGGTGATCGCAAGCTAGAGGATATCAAGAACCCACGTCTACTTAACCTGAAAGAAAAAACATTGCCTTTCAAATTCAAGTTAATACATATCCCCGGCAAAAGGCACCTCGCCACAGATGCCATATAGAGACATCCAACAGGCCCGCTGAAGCCTGGTAAACTCTGTCTTCCCGACGACGCCCATTCAGCGTCCGCCGGCATGCCACGAGCCATACTAAGCATGATACGGACGGAAGCGCCTGACTGTTCGGCCGGCATCGATGCCGAAATAACTGTGGCTGCAGCACATGCTCTGGAGAGGATGGCCGCTGTGACATGGAATAAGGTTACAGAGGCCACAACCAGCGATCCAACAATGTTCAGGCTTCTCGAAATCATTGAAGATGGTATGCCAGACACCAAGCTCCAACTATCTCCATATTTGAGGGAATACTTCAACTTCCGTGAACACCTATCAACAACAGTCGGTGTCGTACTCTACAAGGACAGGGTGCTGATACCACCAGTCCTGCGAGAAGATTCTTAAAGCCTTACACGCAGCTCATCAAGGTGTGACATCTATGACGGCGAGGGCCAACGTGTCCGTGTTCTGGCCTGGAATTACAACCGATATCGCACGCCTGCGCAACAGCTGCATGGACTGCAACCGGATATCACCCAGTCAGCCTAATGCGCCACCCACTACTCCTGTCGACCCCGAGTTTCCGTTTCAATGCATATGTGCCGACTACTTCACATACAAAGGAGCTCATTACCTCATTATCGTGGACAGATATTCTAACTGGCCGATAATAAAGAAGACATCAGGCGGGGCCGCGGGGCTGGTGAAAAGCCTACGGGAGGAATTCATCACCTATGGAATCGCAGAGTAACTCGCCAGCGATGGAGGACCTGAATTTGTGGCAACGGAAACCCAGGAGTTCCTGAAATAATGGGGTGTCCGACACCGCCTATCATCAGTGGCGTACCCGCATTCCAACTGCAAGGCCGAGATTGGCGTGAAATCCTGCAAGCGTCTGTTGATGCACAATACAGGCCCAAATAGGGAATTGGATACATCCTCATTTCAGAGAGCCATGCTACAATATAGGAACACCCCCGATCAGGATACAAAGATGATCGTGTTCGGACGCAGCATTAGAGACTTCATTCCTGTGCTGCCCGGCCGTTACACACCCCACAAGGTCTGGGTAGACAACTCTGGCCTGAGAGAATCTGCACTCCGTAAGCGACATACGCGCGCTGAGGAGCGTCTTAGCGAGCACACCAAGCAACTACCCCCTTTACGACTCGGAGATCATGTGCGCATCCAGAACCAGAGCGGCAATGACCCAAACAAATGGGATAAGACTGGCGTCGTCGTAGAGGTGAAACAACACGATCAATATGTCATAAGGGTGGATGGTTCCGACAGGGTGACTCTCCGTAATCGCAAATTCCTAAGGAAGTTCCAGCTGTACAAGCCATTCGACCATAGCCCCGTCGCCATACAACAACTACTTACAAATTCACAGCAAGCTGTACCACCCCAGTGGACCGCCATTGTCCCAGCAAAGGAAAGCAGCTCAATCCAGGCAGTGTTGTCACACACTATCGACAGGGTGATCCCAGTGCTTCAACGCACACCACCTGAGCCTCCTGTCAACGCGTCACAAACTGATGAGGGGACGGTCGCCGCCCCTTCTTCACTGCATGCCTCACCAGAACGACAACACGCTGGCACCGCTGGAAAAATGACACTGTCAGAAACCATGAATGAGCCGATCATTCCCGACCCCGGTCCACCACGCCCCAGACGATCTATAGTTCCGCCAAAAAGGTACGACCCAAAGGAATGGATCTTATCCAGCAGAAAATAGTCACCGCAACGCAATACAACGGCTATCATATGGTATATGGTTACACTACCACAAGTAATCTTCACAATCAGCCAAGATCTTAATACGTATCAAGGTCAGACAGCATGGTCCCGTATGTTATCCCGGGTCCATACTAGGGCAGGCGCTAAAAGCCACCCATTATTCTACTATGCTTTTGTTCTATTTGTGCAACTGTGCTAATTGTTTACTTTACATGGTACCATGTACATTTCCCTGATGGACTTTATGGACACTATACTCATTGACGTCAGACACTATACCAGTGCTTGTGATGCATGTTAGCTCACACATAATTTCTTTGTTTCATTTAGCTTATCTCAATATTCAATAAGCTCAAGGGAGGAAGGGCATAGTCCGATATTATATGTATACGACCTAACTTTGTAACATATGTACCCGATACACCGCTTCTCTCACGTGTGCATTCTTGAACATAATAAATCTTGTATTGAGAATGATCTTTATCTAATGTTGTGTAGTGTTAACCTGTATTTTTTCAGGAAACGACTATCTCCATGACTTAACATCGCACGCACACTATACATTAAGAATCGACATGGAAGACTTCGAGAACACCACCAGATATGCTGTTTACTCGAACTTCGCGGTAGCCTCCGAAGGCGACAAGTACAAACTTTCACTTGGGACGTTCAGCGGAACGGCAGGTGATTATAATACATATCTATATACAACCACATACATGTATACACAAGTACGTGCTTACACGGACTGTGTTATGCGATATTACGCATCCGTGTTGGTCAAAGCACGAAACTTCTCGACAACGTCGCGTGTACGTAGGCGGTAATATGTCCCAACGGAAATGTGTCCTTTCTTCGCTGTATCATTCGCTCGTTGTGGCAATTGACAATGTAAATGTCGAAAACGTGCATATGCAGATGTGGGTTCCCAAATCATTTTCTACGGTACCAAGCTTAGTCAACTTCCTCAGTTTACTCTACTATGTAAATGAATATCTAGCTGGGGTTAACAATGGGTAGTATTTAGGTAACCCTTTGTGGCCCAGAACAAATGTTAACATGTAAAAAGATAAGTTGTTATATAACATTTTAACTGGTACTTGGGAACATTCAAAGTGCTTTACACTTAACTTATTCAGACATGTTCATTTGATCGACTTCTTTACGAAGCATTCGCCCACGCGTTTATACAGCTGAGTGAACTGAAGCCACGTGGATTGTACGAAATTGCTCAAGTTTCGAAACGGCAGCAACATAATTCGAACCCCTGTCCTCTATTCAGTCTTTCTTGAGTGGTTCAACTAGCCCTGTTTCAACAATTAAGCTTATGTAATTAACTTCTCATTAATGCATGAGGTGACGTAAATAATCTTCTTCTCTGTGCAAAATTAAACAATTGGTATGTGGCACAAACAACAAAGTCTGGTCACGTGCGTTGATAGTTTACACACCAGCAGACATTGATCACAATTCCTAAAAGTTTCGAGAAGCATCAGAAAACATACTTTTAGCTCACATGTTCTGACCGTTGTGACAAACGTAACCTATTTTACGCCAATCGTTTTCTAATAGCATGTTCAATTACTGGGTTTCCTGGGAAACATGAGTGGCTCAACTAACCCAGTGGCTCAACTAACACTGCCTTCCCCTAGTGTTATCTAACCGTATGGCGCGGCCCATGAAATTAAATTAAGATACTGTGTGTTCAACAAGGATTTCCAAGTAAACCACTTGCGTGATAGTCTTAACTATAATTGCAGTTGGTTATGTTTGATATAATATGCATTTATGCCCAAAACCATGTTTTTGTTTCCCTTTAAATATATGATTTTAAACGTGCTATTTTGTATTTTACGTTTGTCATACGATTATGGTGGATTTATGACATTATTTATGATGCAGGGGATTCGCTTACTCCCCAAGCTGGACATTCATTCAGCACAAAGGACCGTGACAATGACGTGTACAGCAAACATTGTGCTCAAGAGTTCAAGGGGGCCTGGTGGTATCGTTCATGTCACGTTTCCAACCTGAATGGATTATATCTCCGAGGCCCTCACGCGTCATACGCCGACGGCATCGAGTGGTCGAGCTGGCATGACCAACATTACTCACTCAAGAAAGTCGAGATGAAACTAAGACCGTAGCAGAAGTCGGGTCTGAGTATTGAAATACCGCCGAGGAAAAAGAATCGCAACATTGTCGTACATATACTGTTTTCACCTGTTCTTTGCCCGTAAATTAAATGAGACTATTTCGTTTTTACGATTATAGAACTACCATATGTGTCAACATCTGTTGAAATTGGGCAGGCGGGTGGGTTGTCTTGCTTGCGAGCGAGGTACGTGCGTGCGTGCGTGCGTGCGTACGTGCGTGCGACTCTTGCCCTGACTGATATTGACATTATCTAACATGTTATTGCTTTCACATTGAAACACGTTATTTGTTGAACAATCGAAACTCTGTTTGGTGCATGGTATTAACTGTGTTTTCCAATGTGCTATGTATGTGTTAAATTAAAATAACATATTGTAAATGCAATTCCGTGCCCAGGACTACAGTGATAAGAAAGCTAATTAAGGCTACAACTGTTTACGTAGTACACGTGTGTAGCTGGTTCCGCAATATGGAGGGAGACGGGGAAGTGAAGTATCTATGCCGGCTACGTGGTCGATCCTTGCTTGCAAGGAGGCTGAGGCCTCGAACTCTTGTGTTGCTTTATTGAATGCGTTTACTATTACCTGTTGATGGGGTGAAACCAAAGTCGATGTTGCCATTGGTGACAATTGTATTGAATCCTAGACCGCTCTTTAAACTTTCACAGAACATAAAAGAGCAAGCAGTGATACATTTCGTCTGTATGAATTTCGTGAAGGTGGCATACTTTGTTTCTTTACGTTCACCATCTGGTCGTCCGTAGGACGGGTCCCATGATATCGATCGTTGTTCACCACACGTCTCCAGTGGTGTCTGTCCTGTATAGTTTGTTCAAGTTCATGAACTGTTATCCCGAATTCAAGTTGTTTTGGATTCGTTTGGCATTGTCTCCCTGGTTTACTGTGTCCATTTTCTTCACCTTATAATGTCTTATATAATCATTGTTTATCCCTAGAAATTGTATATTAAAACAAATATGAAAACCAATGAAATATTCACTGTACGTTGCCTTGGTGAATGTAAATCTAAAAGGAATTCTAAGATAAAGAAAGACCCAATCTTAATATCCTTTAATTTCAACCCAGTCCGGGAATTGATTATGAGATGTTGGTGCGTTGTGCCTAATATCCACTGCGTTTATATGCGAGTGGTCAGCTACATTTGAAAGCTCACATAGTAAAGGAAACAGTAACTTGATCTTCTTAAACGCAAATGTGCTATGGAAATTACGCATAACTTCAGAGGTACCAAGTTGGCCTCACTGGCAGTGGTACTATCGCTTTTCATAATGGTTTGTATTATTTACCGCTCTACCGGTTTCGAGCCAAAATCCACCGCCAAACGCCAATTTCAAGTTTGAAAAAATTTATTCATTTATATATATAATCCAGCTATTCCCCCAAAGCACCATTTCATACACCAGAACCTGCATTGGAATTATGTAAATGTACTATACAATTGACAAAAAATCTTCCTCCAGGAGGAGAAACCCCCTTTCCCCGACATTTCCGGCGCCGATCTTTGTAGTTTCTAAACTACAAACATCCAATTGCATATTCACTCTTGCTGATATATAAATGTGACAGCACAGACACATTAGGCAGCATAAAGTTCACTTATGAAAAAGATAGCGATAACTCCGTGTCTTTCCTGGACACACTTATGGTACGAAAGGAGGATGGAACAGTGAAACTGTGTATCGGAAGAAGACACACACAGACCACACAGATGTGACAGACTGCGTATACCTGATCCCATGTAAGAGCTGTAACCACGCGTGCATTGACGAAACGGAGAACATTTGAAACAAGACTCGCGGAACACAAGAAGGAGGTTGCGAAAATCATAACCATCCAATCTCCGGGAATAAAAGAGAGTCAGCGACGGTAGAGCATAAGTCTACAATAACAGACCATGCAGACAGAAACAAATGCACCATTGGCTGGGAGGGAGCAGATGTGACATACAGAGAGAGAGAGAGAGAGAGAGAGAGAGCAACATAAATGCAAAATGGATTAATAAGGCCATATGGATCAGAAAAACGACTCCAATCATGATGAGGGGAAATACCGACTTTGTCAGTCGTTTCGGCCCACGCTATATATCGTTAAATAAATTATGATTGCGCACAGCCACAAATATATACGCACACATTCATAGACTAGTGAAATAATATGTAATAATCGCTTACTTCCACTGGCATAGACACTAGAATTCGGGCCTACCTCAATGTCGTCGTTATGACATACAATCTGTATAGTAACCTTGCATAATGCATATACACTGAACTACGGAACATGTAAATTATTAAACATGTTTTTCCACGCTCGAATTTGCATGTTTGAGTGGCGCCGTCTGGCGAATAAAAGATAAGATAAGATAAGAAGAACATTTGTATAGCGCTATAAATCTAGATAAATCCATTCGGAGGCGCTTAAAATATATTTATATGCTAAACTTTGATAAGTTAAGAGAATCTATCATATTAAAAGAATAAGTAATATAGAAGATAATTATTAAAGATATGTAATAATAAGTAATAAATAAGTAAAACATGGTATAAAATTTACATAAAACATGTAAAGATAATAATACAAAATTTCAAATATTAAATATAATTAAGTATTAAACAAGCAAAATAATAAAAATATAAATAGGTGGTGCTTAAGATGCTAGACAAACTTGCCACATGGGAAAAAATGTGGCAAGTGGAATTTCATCCCCAGAAATGTAATCTCATCTACATAACCACATCCCTTAACCAGAAGA
Organism: Lamellibrachia satsuma; assembly: GCA_033239005.1. Lineage (NCBI taxonomy): Eukaryota > Metazoa > Annelida > Polychaeta > Sabellida > Siboglinidae > Lamellibrachia > Lamellibrachia satsuma. The sequence continues at coordinate 1,273,593 of BSQZ01000034.1, read as the reverse complement.
CCATGTACAAACAATATATTCTTCGTAAAAGAGAACAAATCGAAATATCTTGGCGTTGTGATAAAAATGTATCTGAAAAGACCATGTTGAATGTGACAGGCTTATTTCTCCATAGTCGGAGCCTACCAGGAGTACGCCGCTGCAATCCGGGACCCCTACATATTGGACCCCTACACCTCTGCAATAACTTGGTGAGGCGCCAGGCTAAGTGAGGCGCCAGGCTCAGTGAGGCGCCAGGCTCAGTGAAGCGCCAGCTCAGTGAGGCGCCAACTCTGTGGTGCGCCAGGCTAAGTGAGGCGACAGGCTCAGTGAGGCGCCAGGCTCAGTAGGGCGCCAGGCTCAGTGAGGCGCCAGGCTCAGTGAGGCGCCAGGCTCAGTGAGGCGCCAGGCTCAGTGAGGCTGGGTATATAAAACACAAGGTGGCAGCACATATGCGGGCGTTGTGTTTCATTAAACCCATTTTGTCGGTCGAAACATTGGAACAAATAAAGTTGATGTGATATAACATGATGTGACGAAAACAACGATAAGACTGTGTAACGAGAAGTAATGCTCGTTTCACCCGCAATATAGTGTTTGCGAGCGGCCCTCACTCGCTAACCAATGAACTGACGAAGATCTAAAAATAGGGCAAGCCAATACACAAAGATGTTCGACATTCCTTAGATGAGATACATGTCTCTCGTTAAGGAATATTTGTTTGGGGACACATAACAAGTTAGCGTGAAATACTGACAGTGCTACAGTATTGTGTTTCCGGAGTTAGACTGATTATGATCATGATTGAGCTAATTGTGCGTAGTATCGTTAGAGTAATAACCCCTGAACATGTACGTTTTGCCGAAAGATATCAAGATCCTGGGTCAGCCAGTGGTCGAAATATTTGCAAATACAGGTTTCAAGGATGGCCATTGTGAAACAAATCTAATATGGCAGCCATATAGGCAGAACAGCAAACGAGAACATCGATTTCCTTACACCATACGGTTTCCAAAATTGCATAAGTTTATGATCTCCAAAATTATCCACGAAACGCTAAATATGGAGGTAGTGACCATGACGTATTATCAGCCAAGTTGTAAATTCGCTGCAGACGTGCGCTGTTGCTAACAGGCGTGCCCTGTATAAGTGAATTCATGCTGTGATGTGATAAATTATGGACTGAGACTAGGCAGGAAAAGCGGATAATTTGTCAAACTTAGGAAGGCACAAGGTCATCTTCCGTTTTCTCTGATGTATTCATTTTAACCAAAATGTTTTCAAGCCTTGTTAAAATTTGCCACGACAATTTATACTGTTCGCTTGAAGCAGAGTTGAAATGTTCTATATGACCGATAGTCAGTTGTCATTATTACTAATCCCTTTTCAAGGACTCGATTGTCTCGTTTATTTCGCTCTTGCGGAAGAATTTATATTTTTCAGTTGTAATCCAGTAAATTGTATTCAGTGTTGAAGCGACGTTTGCCTGCCCGCGACTGCTACGGAATACAGAAGGACGGTAATAAAGGCAGTGGGGTGTATGAGCTCTACCTGGACAAAGCAGAAAGTATGTCCAGGTCCAGGCCCGTAGCCAGGGGGATTCAGTGGTGAACCCCCTTTTCCAAAAAAAAAATATGAACAATCATGAACCCCCTTTTTCAAAAACGTGAACCCCTTATCGTGATACCCCTACCTCTCAGAAGCGTGAACCTCCAATAATATGAAAATAATAATATTATTTTCATAATAATATGAAAATAATAATGTTATTTTCATAGTATTGGTGGGTTGTTGCGTTTTAGGAGGGGGGTTTACGTTTTAGGAGGGGGGTTCACGTTTTAGAAAGGAGGTTTCATGATTTTGAAAAGGAGGTTCACATTTTTGGAAAACGGGGTTTACTTTTATGAAAATAATAATGTTACCTTCATGATATTGTTGGGTTCACGCTTTTGAGAATGGGGTTAGATATTTTGGAAAGGGGGGTTCACGCTTATAGAAAATACTAAATCATATTGGGGGAGCTTTTGAGAAGCAGTTTAATTTTTTCAGAGGGGGATTCAAATGTAATACTATATTATATATTATACAACTCTCTGATTTGTTTGAAACAGATTCTTATTCTAACTATAAATGTGTTACCAAGTTACCTTACGTGTGGTCAGTTGGTTACAGCCAGAGAGCAGTAGACAATGGACGGACAATCGCTAAGAAGTTATTCAAACAACATGGAGACCTGTAGGTAAAAAATGTTATGGTTTCACAGAATATCTGCTCACTGAAACAATGCAGAGTTAGTAAGCCAATTACTCTCTTTGTTGTTGTGGCATGCTATATGGCCTCCGCGCATTCATAAAACACACACGCACGCACGCACGTATGCACGCACGCACGCACACACACACTCTGCATCCAAAAGCGACAAATACACATTTTCAGTTGGGACGTACAGTGGAACGGCAGGTGATTATTCTACAAATGTATATGCAACCGCATACATGCATTTACAGGCGTTATTACGCATCCGTGTTAATTGACAATGTAAGTGTCGAACACTTGTGTGTGCAGACATGTGTTCCAAAATCATTGTCTACTTTTACAAGCTTAATCAACTTCCTCAGTTTAGTCTACTATATATACGCTGGGGATCAAACACAGAATTTAAGTGGCCCTTTGTGGCCAAGAAAAAATGGTAAAGTTCTTAGATAACCCTCAATCCGGTACTTGGGAACTTTCAAAGTGCTTTACATTAAATTTTATTTATTCAGACATGTTCATTTGGACACCAAATCGACTTATGTGGGAAGCATTCACCCACGCCGTAACTACTGTGCGCGAAGATGGTTAATTAATTTTTATCCACCATTGTATATGGCCAGGTACTCGTTTATGCAGCTGAGTGAACTGAAGCAACGTGGAGTGTACGAAATTGCCTAAGGTTCGAAACGGCAGCAACATAATTCGAACCCCTTTCTTCTTTTCAGTCTTCATTGCAATACTCCACACGTCCCCTTCCCCAATATGCCACTGCATCAAACTAAACATAACAGTTCGAAGCCCCTCAGTGATAGAAACGCACACGCGCACGCACGCACGCACGCACGCACGCACGCACGCACGCACGCACGCACGCACACACACACACACACACACACACATTGTACCAGATATCATGCATCATGACAAAATACACAAGTCGTTGGTATTACTGCACATATCGCCTGTATTACAAGGGTGTATCTTAAACATATAATTGCAAAAGTGCTATTAAGTATTTTACGCATATCATGGACATTAAATTAACGAAAAAATGGTTGGTACAATCACATCATGCCTTTATGTTATGTTACAGTGTAAGATTATCGTGGATTTATATGATACTATTTATGATGCAGGAGATTCGTTTACGGGCCATGCTGGCTATTCATTCGGCACGAAGGACCGTGACAATGACGTGGACCGCCGATACTGTGCTCAAAAGTCCAAGGGGCCTGGTGGTACTACAATTGTCACGTTGCCAACTTTAATGTGTTGTACCTCGGAGGCCCTCACACATCACACACTGACGGCATCGAGTGGTACACCTGGCATGGCTATGAATACTCACTCAAGAAAGTTGAGATGAAACAGAGACCGTAGCAGAAATCAGTTTTGAGAATCGAAATACCGTCGACCAAATCATCACAACATGGCCGTGCATATATACACTGCATATTGCCTCCATTTCACTCAGTGACGTATCTAGGATCTGAAAAAAGGGGAGGCCACAGGGGGGGCCAAACATAGACACCCATGCTACAATGTTGCAGCGTAACGGACAAATACGTTAAGGGGGGGTTAGTTAAAACAATGTCCCGGAAGTCGATTAGTCGACAGTGTCAAAGTGAATCGCACTCCAAGATTGAACTATCTGGAGCAGTCCATGACGTATATCTGAATGTCAATCAAGCCAGGCATGAAGGATCAGTGGAGGTTGCAAGCAGTAGCGGCAGTTGGCAAGAGGGTTGAAGGTATTATATGGGACAGAAAGTTGAAGAAACAGCTAAAGGGGAAGTGTCGGAAACCTGCGTGATACCAGCTTTGCGTTGGGAACACTTGCACTGAGAGAGAGAGAGAGAGAGAGAGAGAGAGAGAGAGAGAGAGAGAGAGAGAGAGGGAGAGGGAGAGAGGGACAGGGTAAGAAGCTACAGAGAGCAGAGAACAATTGGGTTCGGAGAATATGTCAAGTGAAATGGGAAGACAGAAGATGGGGATTAAGAAAAGAAACCTGAATGAAAAAAACACCTAAAATGACGGTATAGTTGGAAGCCGGCTGTGATGGATAGGACACATACAGAGAATGAGTGAAGAAAGGTTGACAACGAGAGCACGGAAGACAGAAGAGGTTGGTAGAAGATGAAGACCGAAATTAAGATGGAGGACAGTGTTAAGCAGGATCTCGAAAGGGCAGGGATCAACGGCCGAGAGTGGGATAGAACGGCAGAAGATAGCAATGGATGGAGACGATTCGTCGAGAGGGCGGAACAGATTATGTCATATGAGCCCCACCCCGCAAGGGACCTGGGAGGAACAAAACACATCGTCTTAAATATAAAGAGACGTCTAACTATCTCTCCTATTCGTAAGACGTAAAACAATGATTTAAAAAAGAAGATTTAAAAAGATTTGCCATCCAAGCCAAAGGCCCAGATGGCAAGTGGACAAGGAAGCCATTGGCTTATCGAGAGTCCAACAATGCTCACCTACTTATAACCCGCCCTCCTGATATATGTGTCAACCTTGTTTTTAAACATATTCACGCTGCTAGCAGTTACACAATCTGTAGACAGTTTGTTCCATTCATTTATTGTCCTCTGTGAGAACGAGTGCTTCCTGATGTCCAATCTACATTGATCCTTTACTAATTTTACCTCATGTCCTCTAGTTCTGCTATCCTTCTTCAGTGAGAAAAACATATTTCTATCAATATTTTCATACCCATTCAATATCTTAAAAACTTCAATGTGATCTCCTCTTAACCTCCTTGTCTCTAGAGTTGTTAAACCACAATCTTTCAGGCGTTCTTCATAACTAAGGTCTCTAAGTTCTGGAATCATTTTAGTTGCTCTCCTTTGTATGCGTTCAAGCGTATCTATATCCTTCTTACGATATGGTCTCCATGCTTGTATACAGTATTCTAAATGAGGTCTAACTATTGCTTTATAAAGAGGTATAAATAACTTTTTTTCCCTTGTATGTTATGTTTCTTCTAATCAATCCAAGAATGTGATTACCCTTTGAAGCTGCAATACCACACTGCTCTGAAACTTTCATATCAGCGCTTATTGTAACTCCTAAGTCCTTTTCTTTTACAGTAGTACCCAGAACAGTATCTCCCATTTTATAGTTTACATTCAAGTTCCCATGTCCTGTATGTAGGCATTTACATTTCCCAAAATTGAAAAGCATCTGCCATTTCTCAGACCATTTCACTAATCTGTCTAGATCGTTTTGTAAATGTTGTTTATCACCATCAGTATTAACCTTTCTAAACAGTTTTGTGTCATCCGCAAATTTCAGTACGTTACTTGTTATACTCTCGTCCAAGTCACTGATATAAATTAAGAATAATATAGGTCCTAATACTGATACTTGAGGTACCCCACTCAAAACCGATTTCAAATTTGAAACTTCTCCATCTACTACAACTCGTTGTCTTCTGTCAGTCAGCCATTGTTCTATTCAGTCAGTTATGCTATCCCCGATACTATGGGCTTTTAATTTAAGTAGCAATCTTTGATGTGGCACTTTGTCAAAAGCTTTCTGAAAATCTAAGTAGATACTATCTACTGGCGATCCCACGTCTATCCACTTAGTGATTTCTTCCAAAAAAACATAACATATTTGTTAAGCATGACCTCGCTTTAAGGAATCCATGTTGAGATGAATTTAATAATTTATGCTTAACGAGGAAGTCCGCCATATGGTCTTTAATTAACCTTTCTAATAATTTATAAATCACTGACGTTAAACTCACTGGTCTGTAATTCTCTGACTTATTTCTCGAACTCTTTTTAAATAATGGTATGATATTTGCTTCTTTCCATTCAAACGGAACAACTCCCTCTTTTAATGACAAGTTGAATATTCTTGCAAGTGGTATACTGATTTGATCTACTGTTTCCATTAGTAATTTTGGAGGAATCCCATCCACTCCCGGTGATTTGTTATCCTTCATTGCCTTTATTTTCTTAGCTACCAATTCTGGAGTTATAACTAACGGTCCTAAATAGTCAGATTTAGCCCCCTGAAATTTAGCATCAGCAACTGGTAATGAACTAATATCTTCTTTGGTAAACACTGAACTGAAGTAACCATTTAGGTCTTCCGCCATTAAAAACCCCTGTGATATTATATTTCCAGCACTGTCTTCTAGAGGTCCAACCTTGTCTTGTACGTTTTGTTTATTCCTGACATATGCATAAAAACTCTTGCTGTCATTTTTTATGTTACATGCCAGTTTTTGCTCATAGCTTCTTTTAGATTGTCTGATTTCAGTTGTAGCTGCATTAAGTGCCTCTTTGTATTTTGCATAGTCTTCTTCCTTTCTGGTACGCCTATAAACCCTCCACATAAGTTGTTTTAGCATTATTTTTCTAATTGCCTCTTTTGACAAGTGTTTCTTTCTAAACCGTTTTCCTTGTTTTCGGAAGGGAACAAATTTATCAATGATACTCTCAATTTCATATTTTAGAATATTCCAACATTCAATTGCGGTCTTATTCATCAGCATGTTATTCCAATATAGCTGTGCTAAGTATTTTCTCATATCTTTGTAGTTACCTTTGTGGAAGTTTCTCTTGTACGTTTTCTTATCTTTACTTTCTGATTTTACATTGATGTCAAAACGTATTTGATTATGGTCACTATTACCCAATGGTTCAAATATTTTTACATTGTCCACTAATTCTTTTTGTGATGACAAAACTATATCTAATACATTTTCTCCCCTGGTTGGTTCTAGTACGTGCTGAGTAAGAAAGCTATCCTGGATTAAACATAGAAATTGTTGATCCTCAATCCCTGTGCTCTCTAGAGAATTCCATTGTATGTGTCCATGGTTAAAATCTCCCATTATGATACATTCCCCTTTACTAACTTCCTTTATAGCGTTTTTTATTTTTGTGTTGTCCTCTTCGTTTATGTTTGGACTTCGGTAAACTAATCCAATAGTTAATTTTGAATTTCCTGAAACAATTTTGCACCAAACAGCTTCATCGCAATCTGCTTCCCTTTCTAGTTTTATTTCATAAGCCTGAATAGATTCTTTAACATATAAAATAACTCCCCCGCCCCTTCTTCCTATTCGATCTTTTTTTAAACATTACGTATCCTGTCAGTCCTAATTCAGCATCTGTTATATCTATGTTGGCCCATGATTCAGTTATACCAATTATGTGAGGGTCAATATCTTCTACCATAATGTTTAATTCGTTTTTCTTATTTACTATGCTCCTTGCATTTAAACATACGCATCTATAACCTTTTTCAGAGATGTTTTTCGGATGATTTGATATTGGTTTATCTGTGCTAGTGGCCTCTTGTTCTGCTTGAGACACCTCTAGGTAACCCCCCTGCACTTCTAGTTTAAAGAATGTTTACTTCCAAAATATTTGTCATTGTACCCAAGTCGCTATCTACTGCTGCTGAAAGTTTGTCCGCGAATACTGCCGCCCCCTTTCCACTTAAATGAAGCCCATCCTTCATGTACATATCAGCCCTCCCAACAAAACTTCCCCATAAATCCACAAATCCAACTTCCTCTTCCCTACACAGCCTCTGGACTAACATGTTAATTGCCATCCCCCGACAATTTCGATATTTGTGACCCCTCCTGCCCATTACAGGTAAAATCCCTGACAGTATTACCTGCTCAACCCGCGTCTGTTTTAGTGTTCTGACCAACTGCCTATATTTCCTAACTATGGCAGTTGTACCCTCCCTCTCTACGTTATTTGTCCCTACGTGTACTAAAACAGATCCACCCTTACCCGAGCCTACGATGTTTTTTACCCTCTCAGTTATCGCCTCTATTTTGGCTCCAGGCAAGCAGACCACCACATCATCTCCCTTGTTTAAGACTCTGTCGGTCTTCCTAACTATCGAATCCCCCACAAACACCCTCGCTCTCTTCCTCACCCCCTCTATCACTGCTGCAGAATAACTCTTCCTTTCGATCCCCTCCATCACATTCTGTCCTGACCCCTTCCCTCCTGTCTCCCCCACTTCCCACTCCTTTGCTCTTGTCTCTCCCACTCCCCTCTCCTTCACTCCGGTTGTTTTCCCTCTCGTCTCCCCCACTCCCTTCTCCTTCCCTCCTGTCTCCCCTACTCCTCTCTCCTTCACCCCGGTTGTCTTCCCTCCCGTTCCTTTCCTTCTCGTCTCCTTACGTCCTGTCTCCCTATGACCTGTCACCCTCCCTCCTCTCAGCTTCCTCCCAGGCTGAGGTGAGCTCTCCCTAGCATCTCTTGTGTCTTTCCCCACTTTATCGTCTACTGTTCCCCCACCGGAACTACTGGCACAACTCCCCTGTTCCCTTCCCACCATTGCCACAACGAGCAGCCTCAGCTCTTCCAACTCCACCTCTAGTTCCTTCATCCTTGCGCATCCCCTACACTCAAAACTAAAACTATCTGCCTGGACCTCAGCCCAGGACTTCTCGCACCCAGACTTGACGAAATCCACCCAGTTACTGCAACTGCCACAAATTAAGTGCCTTGTGGCCTTTCACTGCCGTTTGCACGGCGCCATCATACAATTTAGTTTTAATTAGTTTGCTACGTTAGCCTTGAATAAGGCTGTTTTTGTGATCAAAAGAACACTTTAGGCTAAACATCCTGCCACCTGTAACAAAACAACGAAGTCAGTGTGTACTAATTTACGCTAAAATCCTGCTGTTAATTCCTTTTTACCGAAAACGTTGACTACCACTATGTCAGATATTACCTTATGTATGTAATTTAAGTAAATAAATCACTTTATCTTATATATATATTAGCCAATGTAAACGATAGCTCGGTGCACGGGTTGAAAGACCTGTAAACAAACTCCCTTTTATCACTCGTTGAGTTTGAATCCGGGAAAAAAAATACTACCTCTGTTAACAACAACGGTTTCTTAATATATGTCTACAAGAAGTTGGTGAACAATATATGTATAATACTAATACTTATTCTAACCAATATTCACTGTTACTGACTATTCACTATGTTATCTCAATTTTCGAATTGTAAACACCCCTATTAACGCTCGCTGAATTCCATGACAGTATCCGAAACTAACTTACTCTAAAATACTCCCTCTGACTAATAATTAACAAAACCTGTTTCCTAATATATGTCTACAATACGTTTGTGTATAATATATATGCAATAGTAATACTTATTCTATTTGATATTCCACGTATTTCTGTAAATGATCTACACCAAATTCAAGTCGCTGCACCAAGTCCAAGTAGCCGGTTATGCGAGTTCCTCTCTTCCTCTCTCCCTCTATGTTTCGTATCGGGGAAGAACAAGTCCGCCCGGTAGTTTGTGGTATATCATCTGATAAAATCTTTGTATGCTCATTGTCAACCAGACAACAATAACCTTTAAGGTTATTTTTATTGTGGCTGAAGCAGTGCTGCTTTGCCCAATTTTCTTCTCCACCCTAATTCCAGCGTTGTCTTTCTGTCCTTTCACACCCATCGTTCGGACACCCCTCTTCAAGCCCATCTCAAACACACTCAGCCTTTCTCGCAGTTTCAACGCCTCTAATTTATCTAGTAGTCGGTTTCTTGATCGGAAGTTCAAAGCCTCTGCTCTCTTCCGTAGTGGATATCCCTCCACTGGAACAATATTCCACTTCTTCGGCTCCTTACTAATTTTCCATAAAGCTCATCTGCACACAATTCACCCGTCTCGATCCTTTCGTCATCCTTATATCCAGCCTCTTGTCACGTAACCATCCTGGCCCAATTGACCCACTTTGTGATTTTTAAATATTGCAATCCAGCGAAACAAATAGATGATAAGTCGACAAGAGAGCCACTGGCTTATCGTAATTCCAAAAACATGTCATATACGTGTTTTATATTAGTGTTAAACTACATACATTGCTTTGAGAACACACCAGGTATATTTCTGAATTTTTGAAGCAATTCCAGATGGGGGGATAAATCATTACAGAGAACATGGTTCTCAGTGTGGAACCGCACATTAAGCTTTCTCAACATTTGTAATTCGTTAGCAATTTTACCTTAGATTTCTGTGTATGTTTCATTTTAAATCAAAGCCTTTGAGAATGATGGAACGTTATACAATGGACATGCTTCAGGTGAATGCAAACTTTACATTTAAACCAGACTGCCAGATGAGTTATAACTGTCCATTAAGTCTCCGGTATGTAATTGTTTTGGCTTATTCACAACAGCAGCAGTCGACGACATTGATCCAGCTCCCCCACTGTATCCTATTCGTTTCATGGAACAGGCATCTATCCCTGCACCCATACAGTCAGAGCAGCGGAACCGACAGCAGGGAACAGTGCAGACTTGAGCCAAGTGGTCAATCTCCCAGAATCGTACATTATAGTACATTCTATGACCTATATACGTGAAGAAAGCACCCCTAAAGAAAACCAAAGGTTTCGTCATGTTGATGGGTTTCATCATGTTGACAATTGCAGCTCCATCAATGATGATGACATCAGTTGTCTGGAACATCACTTTGGATATTACCACAATCTTCGAGACAACTACTGAAGTCAGTTTTTCCTAGACGTAGACTGCCATGATATGATATATGCTTTGTTTTCTGCTTGAAAAAATCCTGACGATTGCCGTTTCGTGTCGGACAGACGATACCTAGCCAAATCCAAAGGGAAAGTGCAGTGGATATTTTGTGGGACCACTATGTTGAAAACAATATGAAGCCACATACCAGGAGGTAACGTGGAAATGAAATAGGACAAAAGTTGAAGGGTCAAATTTGCTACAAAAAAAACTGGCAGCAGTTTCTTTGGAAACAAGTCAGAGCTCTTTGCCTTTCTGGCAAAGCAAGATGCACAGATTGTAACATACAAGCAGGTAGATCAGTCTTGCTCCCTGTGGCCACGAAGAAGCCGACACCTGAATGTCGCTGCACACAGCCTATGCTGTGAGCATGGGTTTCAAGAAGGGCACTCTGCGCATAGAGGACACTGATGTTGTTTTGGCTGTGGCTACCGTCCCCAAACTCGATGTTGAAGAACTGTGGGCGGCATTTGGAAGAGACAAGTACTTCAGGTACATCCCTGTTCACGAGATTGCTTCATTCCTGCGTACAGAGATATCAATAGCTCTGTCAATGTTTCCCGCCTATTCAGGCTGCGACCCAATGCTGGACAACTAGAAGGCTTATTGTGTAGCAACTACAGCTTTTCTGGCATTGTCGGAAGAACCACGGCATGTATCACGGCATGTATCTTGGAGCGCTTCCCGAGTCTACTATTCGACAGAACAAGTAGTGTACAAGACGTCAACGAGGAGCGCCACAAGCTGTTTGTTAAAATTAGGGGGATGGAGGAAATCCCTCCTAACAAAGATGCTTTGGCAAATATATTCACATAGCCGTGAATCAAGGAGGACACTGATGGAGTTTTGTTCTTTCAGTAGCTCTTAACATGACATATCCAGCAGAATGTTGCTGGACAAACATTAACAACTGGATGCCGCTCTAGACAACACTACACCAGTCTTCGCGTGAACTGATGGGCTGTGGGTGTAAAAAGGGTCTTAAGATCTACATAAGATCATGACTACTAATTGAATGTCATCTGATAACATAGTCGTAGACACATCGTTTGTGGTGCGTATGTTTATAAAAATTAACGATTGCAGAAAATAGGTTTCCCGTTCATGTCGGTATTAATTTGACTATAACGGATTAAGATATACATTATATGTTGTTTATTATTGCATTATTGTTATCTACCACCTTTAAAACATGTTTTATGCTATTTTGTCTAGTAGTGAAGATATTGAAGAAAGTATGCTTTTCAATAATGTCGTAATCAAAAGGGCCGCCACGGTCGACACATGTTATTTTCGCGATGGCTCTACGTCTAAAAATCTTCACGATTTCATGCTTTTATGACAATAATTCGTGCACTTGTCACTTGTGCCACAAATCGAAACGAGGGGGCAGCTTTAAATCTGATATTTATTTTATCGGAACATCGTGTCATATATAGTAACAAGCAATGTATATTGTAACAGTTTGTCAGCCCAAAGATGTTTTAATGAACCACTTTAAACATTTGGGTCGAATCGCCTGTTTACATATTGCATGCTGAACGGGGTAGCCTAAAAAAGCGGACAAGGGTGGACTAGGATAGCCATGCTATTCTTATATCGGTTATTTATTATTCCCAGTTTAGCCAACGGTTTAGTAATATAGATATCTCTTTAAATGTTTGCATTTTGGTATTGATTGTAGCTACAAGACTCCTCTAAGTGCTATCCGGTCTGCGCGTCTGCTCTGGTCCGCGTATTAGGCTGTCCCTGCTGAACGGCAAGGTCGACATTTGTAAACGGACAACGGTCATGTTATATGTAATTGTGGTTCATTACAACACACTTGAGCGGTCAATGTGTGAGCATATATACATATTATATAACGTGATGTTACCATAGCAACGTTACAATTGATATACACAATGCAGTAGCTGGCGTATACTCATTTCCGCATACTTATTATTTAACTGTTCGTAAACCATTGAAATATGAACATGTGTGAATACTTTTTTATTTCTACATTTAACAATTTAAGGGTTATTACTGTAAATTGTTGAAGTCATCGTTTTTCACCCAGCGTACTACATACATTTTGCAAACCAATCCAGCGAAAACATCAAGACACGGTGTTGATAGAAAGGGTGTAGTTATCGAGCACCCCGATCAGGAAGTTCACGATGAATTACTCACGCTGTCGAACAAGACGACGTGTGCTGATTCAGTTGCACACAGTTGTTTCACGGCTGGCGACGACGTAGTCAACTGTACTGTACAGCAATGCGTGCATGTGTGAACACAGTTTCTCTGACAGCGGTGTGTGTTATCGCATGCATCGTAAACCTAGCACCAGTCATGTCTCAATGTACCACGAGACACTGTGTCGACGACGACAACGACGTCAGTGTGCTCACGACGATGGTTACTCGCCTTCAATACTCGATGGAACAGCTAAGTAACTCAGTGGAACAGCAACAGAAACAATTGACGAAACTCGAAGATACCTTGGCGAAGCAAAATAAATGTACGTATTGTTTGATTACTACTACTGCTAGTGATAATCCTTTCGCCGATGCTTCCACTGCCGCCAATAGAATAGCCAGGCAATACACAGATGGTTCGCACAGAGTTTCGCAAAGTGATATACATTAAAGAGTTGAAATGTTCCGCGTGACCAATAAACAGTTGACGCAAGTTAGTTAGTAAGTGGAACTCGATCAGGAAATGTGGGTCCATTCTCGATGTTAACTAAAAAATAGACATTGGGAAAACCCGAGCATTACTCCCGCGGTGAGAGTATAGGCGAAGACCTCCGTTTTCGCTCGTTCGACGACGCCCCCTGGCGACTATGAGGGTTAAAGGGGAACGATGAACTGACGTCAGTGAGAGCTGATGGGGGTTAAAGGGGGGGGGGTGAAGCACTCGAACAACCATAGCCCAAACATAATAACATACCATTTACAGTATATATCACCCTTATATGATGGGCGCAACGCCACGGTAATTTTGTAATATCCTTTTAAACTTTGCCATTATCTTCGCTGGGCGGCGCCATATTGCTCTGCGGGGGGCTCAGCGGCAGAGTGGTTTGAGTACGAGCTCCTGGCACGGCGTTCACACAGTAAAAACCTCTTGGAAAAACGGCCGAAACGCATGGAAAATCGAATAAAAAGAAAACTGGTGTACACTGGATGGCTCCTGGATATATCAACCAGTACTACAAATGCAAGGAAAAAACTTTTGATCGACTTCCGAGGAAGAATTTGCAGCGGAAAAGGTGGTTGCAAATGCGGAAATTGCCGTTTCCGCCAGCCGCAGGCACTGCGAGTGACCACTTTTCCGACAAAAGACTGTGATGAGCATGGACAGACGGAGAGCATCAAGATGTCATTCTTGGTCAAAGACACCGTTCCATCTTAGAATTATTTCCGGATATGACCATGCATCTACAGACTATTCTGCGACAAGGAAACGTCAGATATCAAAGGGCAGAGCGATGCGCAGGAAGCGACGAGCCGAAACCAGGTTAGTAAATTGGATTACCGTTACCATTGTGACTTATCACTACGATTACAATATAGTTCCACCCCAATAAGCACAGCTGTGCTTCAACGTCAGCATATATATATAACCCACAGTAAATCGAAATGTATGAATACAATAAAGTGCGAGTAACTGTTAATAGTTTGATATAATTACGAGTGTTTTCCTATCCGCCGATTTATTTTCGACGTGATCAGACGTACCGTCAATACGTGGCCGTACTCAAAACAATAACAATAACTCAATAAGTGCTACAGGATATACTGCAGCCTTATAACATGGGCCATGGCGTATGTACTAGGCAAAATTATTCAAGAAAATAATTTGATATTATTTATTGACAGTCATAATAAGTCTCATACTCCAGTGTTTTAAATGCCTAGAGACCAAGCAGCAAGGGTAAGGCTAAGCCTAAGGGGGTAGAAGCATGGGAGAAACACACCAAAAGACAGTATAGACTATAGCGCAACAGAAGCCTGCTGTTGCTGTTTACATTTCAAATTCTTTATGGAAATATTTAAATATACAAATACTTTCATTGTGATTAAGTGCAAATGCAGTTACACAAACTTTTTAAAAGTATTTAAATATTTAATAAAATGTATTTCACCCATGCAATGTCTAGCTGGAGAGGAAACTAACTAAGGCATCGTCATCTACCCAGTTGAACACTGTCAGATTACATGTCTGCTTTCTATAATGACACTTTACAATTTCTGTCTCAATTCTTGTGACTTGACAATAAGGCAAAATTATATCAAATTAATTTGCTTTATTGATCAGATTAAACCCCACATGTAATAACCGGAAGTTCATAAAGAGATGTATTAATTACATTTTATTCTGAGTCGACTGATAACACTGTAATGAATATCGTGGGGGAGGGGGCAACTATCGGCAACCCACAATAGTATTAGTACAAGCTATACATATGAAGGAAGTCTATCAGGCATGGGGGACAATTCTGTTTTGTCAATTCCAAAAAATCATTTCTAATTCCGCCTTGCAAAAAATCAATTCCAACTGTTAAAATCCTAGGCTAAAGAAAAATTCAAATCCAATTCGTTTTAACACAGTTTTATTTGTCACGTGTGCACAATCATATTTAATTAGATATGATTACAAAATTATTGTTCGTTAAATACACACACACACACACACACACACACACACACACACACACACACACACACACACACACACACACACACACACACACACACACACACACACACACACACACACACACACATATATATCAAGTCCAGGTCATTTGCCCCCCTCCCGGACATTTGCCCCTTTGTCACTTGCCCCCCCCCAGACATTAGCCCCTTGCCTTATTCAAAATCTGGACATTTGCCCCCTGTCTGGATTATTTGTAAGTTTTTTAAGAAATGTTTTTTAACTTATTTTTTATTTCTGAACATGAATTCAAGATATATATTACCCTAATTGCAATTAATGTTCTTTGTGCCAGATCAGCCAAGTAAATTACTTTATATAGTTGGAGGTGATCCTGTGATCAAAGGATTATCTTTATTGCAATTGTGGAAGAAGCCAGTGACATTAGGACCTGGACCTGTTAGGACAATTGAGGATATTTGAAAGAAGCCATCTCAACAAGGTTTCTTTTGAATTGCATTTACCATGGAGAGTTGGAGTGACTCCATTTTCCTATAAAACTGGATGCACAAGCCAGAGTTGTCAGAATTCACTTATAACTTCACCATGGAAATTACTACTAGCATCTGAGGAGGTCAGAAGCTATGTTTTGAGTGTCATTCCTACACCAAGAAGGGGGACCAACGAGATTACTCTTCAATGGGAGTGAAGCCAGCGTCGATCCTGATCATGCAAGGGTGCTGTGGTCACTGATATGATCTCCAGATCCAGAATGCGATCAACAAGACTGCCTGCAACCATGATGGTGACATGGCACCGATAGAAGCTGCCAAGGTCAGTGAGGACCTGAAAACTAAGGCAGCTAATACCAGGGGCACTCCAAACCAGCTGATCTCTGACTCGTTACTGTCCACCACTGTTTGTGGAAGCATCACCTCAAGAACCCATCTTCCACCACTGATCTGACTATCAATGATACCTGGAAGACGACTGGTGACAAGATCATCTCATACACACTCCAGGGGATAGGCCATTGCATTAGGCTAAAGTGACTTTGACTTGTCATTGAATGTTATGTTATTGCAGCAATAATGATAAAACTGCAAACTGATTTTCACTTGTCAACTATCATAGAAAAAAGGGGCAGATGTCCGGGGGGGGGGCAAATATGCTAGGAGTCAGATTTATATCGCTATCAGTGGTGGTATCATAAATTTACTGGAAAGTTTGAGTCTTCAACATCCTAATCTCCAACATGTATTCTCCATGGGGACATTTTTAATTACTACAAAGGGCAAACCCTACAGCCACATGTAACAGCATTGTACAGATGACCAGTGACATGTTTATTATGGGAAACTTGTGGGCTGAACATTAGGCTTGGATAAACAAGGGGCTGCATTCAAGTGGGGTAGGCTTCCTAAAAGCAAGGTCATGTCTAACCAATTTCTTATGTTTTCTAGAAGAAATTACAAAGTGGGTAGATGACGGGTCACCAGTTGTCTACTTAGATTTTCAGAAAGCTTTCGATAAAGTGCCACATCAAAGATTGTTATTTAAACTAAAAGCCCATGGTATAGGCAATTATGTAATCAACTGGATAGAAAAGTGGCTTACACACAGAAGACAGAGAGTAATAGTAGATGGTGAGATTTCAAACTGAAAATCTGTTTTGAGAGGGGTACCACAGGGATCAGTATTAGGCCCTATACTGTTTTTAATATATATATAAATGATTTGGAGGATGACATATCTAGCAAAGTACTCAAATTTGCAGATGACACAAAAGTATTCAGAAAGGTTACTAATGATACAGATAAACAAAGTTTACAGGAAGATCTAGAAAAAATTGTTAAATGGTCAGAAAAATGGCAAATGTTATTCAATTTTGGGAAGTGTAAATGTATACACATAGGACATGGAAATATGGACGAGGAATATAAAATGAGGGATGCTGTACTAGGTAGAACCACACAAGAAAAGGATTTAGGAGTAACATTTAATGCTGACATGAAAGTTTCAGAGCAATGTGGGATTGCTGCTTCGAAAGGAAATCAATTTCTAGGGCTAATTAGGAGAACTATCACGTATAAGGAGAAACATCTAATTGTACCCCTGTACAAAGCAATAGTTAGACCACATTTGGAATATTGTATTCAAGCATGAAGGCCATAAAAAAACAGATAAGCTAGAAAGAATACAATGAAGAGCAACTAAAATGATTCCAGAATTAAGAGACCTTAGTTAAGAAAGTCGCTTATTACAATGTGGTTTGACAACACTAGAGACCAGGAGACTAAGAGGAGACCAAATAGAAGTGTTTAAGATAGTGAACGATTATGAGGATGTTGATAGGAATATGTTCTTCAAACTTAAAGAAGGCAGTAGAACCAGAGGACACAAAGCAGCATTAGTCAAGGAGCAGTGTAGGTTGGACATGAGAAACTACTCTTTCTCACAGAGGGTGATAAATGAATGGAACAAACTGCCAAATGATTGTGTTAATGCTAGTAGTGTGAATATGTTTAAAAATAGAATTGACAGATATCTGATAAGGGCATATCTCTTTTTGATGCAAATGCTTGATTATATTGTTCTTGGTCACAATGTTTCAATACCAGAGTAGACAGTGTCTATGCTGTAATGTTGACAACTTCCTGGCTGTTACCAGATTCAGGGTGACATGCTAATAGCAGACAAATATGATTTTAAAAGTAATATAAATAAATATAAGGGTAAATATTAACAGTATCAAGTCAATAATTCCAACAAAATCAATTCCAATTCCCAAAAAATAAATTTTTGAAAAAAAAACATTCCAATTAAAAAAAAATGTTAAGTCAATTCCAATTCCGGAACTGGAATTGAGGGCCAGTTCCAATTCCGGAATGGAATTGACCACATGCCTGAAGTACATTCATGACAATATCTTGTCTCTGTGTACTACAGCAACAGTCATGAACAGTATAATTGAATTGAAACAAGCTTATGTCTGTGGGGCTTTTGTCCATGCACCATACTATCTAGCAGATGCTTTCAGTATAATACCTAATAATTATATATATATATATACATATATACACATATATATATATATATATATATATATATATATATATATATATATATATATATATATATATATATATATATATATATATATATATATATATATATATATATATATATATATATATATACGTGTGGGCAGGTATGTGTGTGTGCGTGCAGCATTTATAAGATAAAGATGTCACAAACATAGATCTGCATTTGGTCCAATAACAATATTCATGCATTATGTTATCTAACTCGAGTGTCAGATATAAAATAAGGAACCCCATAGAAAGTGAACCTATGGGTCCATATTTTGTTATGGAATTTGGACCCCTTATAGAATTTTGACCTCCCTGGCCCATTGAAAACAGTGGAATGTTGATTAGATAATATAATGCACATTTGAGCTAAGATACTACAATTTTGGTTACATGCGTTTGGTTATGTTACCAGTGGCATTCATCAAACTGACCAAACAGATTCATTAAAAACATTAAGAGATCAGTGAAAGACCCATTGGTTGAATTAACATGGCTCCATGGGGAAAATGCTTTTCCCTATGGTTGATTACTTTATACATTCTATATGACACTGGCACTCTTATATTCTAAAAATAATATATACAAGGGAAAGTTTCTCACATTGTGATTCACTTTTATTATGCAAAAGATGAATTTTGTAAAATTTTCAAGTCACCGTATGTGTAATCTTTTCAGATGAAGGATTCACCATTGGTTCGTACAAGTACAGATACTAGTTTTGAAGCATCTAGCGCTACGGGTGATGCCGTCAATCTTTACATTACGGATGTCACCTTTAGTGCCATCACTGCTACTACTGCTGTGGCACCACATACAACTGATGCTGAAATGCAAATCGATCCGGTAATGATATTTCAAGTGCGACACTTCGCGAATACTGCTGTAGTCACGGATGACATTTTTGCATCAATGAACTACTCCTATGTGAAGCTTCCATCAGATTCAGTGAGAACAAAGACATTGGTGCAGATGATGCACACTATGTGATAACAGCGACATAACCGAGGGTGACTCAAGCAGCTCCGACACCTATGAGAAAGAGAAGAAGTTTGTCATTCGTGAGAAAAACTTATGTCACTTTTCTGCACCTGCCACACACCAAACAGCCATAAACTGTGACACAGGTTGTACTCATGTCTGATCTATCAGCCAAGGTCTTTCGGATACTGGGGAGTCTGTCAGAGGAAAGGATGCTGATTTCTACCCCTGGATAAGTGAAAGGTGAATTGAATATGTTAGGTGTATGTGTACTATCAGTCAGAATAAGTAGTGTATTGGTGTATATTTAGTGCCAGTAGTTTATTGGAACAGATGGTTGGTGTGCAAGTACTATCAGTCAGAACAAGTAGTGTATTGATACATATGATTGGTGTACATTTACTGTCAGTACAAGTAGTGTAGTTGGTAGAGAATGAGACGCTTGGTTTACATTTGCTGTCGGTAGGAACAAGTAGTAGATTCAGTCAGAACAAGTAGTATATTGGATACACATGATTGGTGTACATTTACTGTCAGAAGACGTAGTGAAATGGTGCAGATTCCAGAATGAGATCATTGGTGTACATTTACTGTTGGTAGGAACAAGTAGTAGATTCAGTCAGAACAAGTAGTATATTGGATACACATGATTGGTGTACATTTACTGTCAGAAGACGTAGTGAAATGGTGCAGATTCCAGAATGAGATCATTGGTGTACATTTACTGTTGGTAGGAACAAGTAGTGTATTGGTATGCATGATTGGTGTACGTTTACTGTCAGTCAGAACAAGTAATATTGTTACACATGATTGGTGTACATTTACTGTCCAATCAAAACAAGTAGTCTATTGCCATTGGTACAGATGATGATGGTGAAACAGTTAAATGCCTTGGCTTTATAAAGATTAATTATTTCCTAAGCTAAACTACCAGTATATTTGATATGTTGTGGCATAATAATGATGTGTGTAACTGTGATATCCATGTTCCAGGTTGTATTTCCCTGTGGTAGAAGTCACTGTTTTTAGTCAAACAGTTAAATGCCTTGGCTTTATAAAGATTAATTATTTCCTAAGCTAAACTACCAGTATATTTGATATGTTGTGGCATAATAATGATGTGTGTAACTGTGATATCCATGTTCCAGGTTGTATTTCCCTGTGGTAGAAGTCACTGTTTTCAGTCGTTCTAGTTAGCCTTATTTCTTTGGTAATTGTTTTTCTATGTGAATAAACTGTTGGTATATTTTATGTTGGTCTCAATATAAATGAAATTGTGTGTGCAAGATGCTGCAGGTAACATTTTTTGTTGACAGAAGTGGGATATGGATAAGGAGGCATTCACATCATTCAGTTATTAATATTTTAGTGGGAATTTTTGTAGTTTTCCAGGTTGTTTTTCGACCTGCTGCATACTGTGGGTGCCTCACAATTTGTCTATATCAGACTATCAGTACACTCACCTGTGTCAGGTCAACCTCCATAGCTAAGCTTTCCATCAATTCAATTCGGTTCAGAATAGACATCACAGATCCTTCCCACATTGCAGGATGGGATTATTTGTCTTGCCTTTCCTGAGCCTGAAATATAATTTGTCAGGGTTAGTTGATAGCACTAATTCCATAATTACCATAATAGTTGCAAAACTGTGAACATTAAATACTGTCAGTAGTTAATTATTGTTATTTAAATGATTACATTGCACCAAACAACAAGGTGTTGTGGTGTGCTACAGAGAGGGGTGATTACAAGTACGAATATTAATGTAATCATGATTACAGTAATTATTGCAATCACAATTACTACTAAGAAAGACGACGTATTAAAGTATATTATTTTATTATTATGACGAAGCAAGCAGAACGACAAATGGTATATATGTATATATATATATATATATATATATATATATATATATATATATATATATATATATATATATATATATATATATATATATATATATATATATATATATACATGTTGAAATCAGTAGCACAAACAAACAAATACCCATTCACTGAATATATGGGAAGAATATATCTAATTAAACAGAAGCTCATATATATGTACTCATTAAAAGTAGTTATTATTATATTAGTAGTAAGTAAATAAATTGAAATACAGCATACTTAATGATGTAAATGGAAAAAAAATTAACATTACAGAAAATGCAATGTCGAGATATGAGGAATAGGCGTTGCCTAGTGACCGTTGAACGACGGTCGGACTTGGAGCCAATAGTATCTAACTAGATGCGTCACGTTTATAGCAAAACAAGCGCTTCCTTTTCTTGGGGATTCCCCACAGCTTCTACAGGCTACACACTCACAACGTTTACAAGCGATTCTACCCGTATGATACAAGTGGTAAATTGGTTGTCATTTTGTGGCGTTCCTCTACTACTAAAAGTTTTGATACACTACTCAACTTGTTAGCGTCACTGTGAGTCGTTAGAAGTAGTTAGATCAGTGAGTAATCTGGTATATAGGTCTGGTAAAATGGCAACATCTGGTAAAATGGTAAAATCTGGTAAAATGGCAAAAGCTGGTATGATGGAAAAAAATTAAATTATTCGATACAGATGTTACGCTTCCGAAACTACGCTTTCTTACTCAACGTAAGACTGGTGTCAAACATGCCATTGATATGCGTACGGGTAGATGACACATTTTACAAGTTTGGCGTGATGATCCACATCCGAAATGATCCACTTATATCCTAACTGATTGACCTATCTATGTAGCTTAATGGCGTGCTTATGCTGAATAGTTGTATTTCTCACAGAATGACACGCACGTACGCACACAAGCGTGTCATTATTACTATCAATCCGTTTCATGGACTTAGTTGTCTCGTCGATTTTGCTCTTGGGAGGAGTTTGTATTTTTCAATTGTAATGCAATTAATTTTACTCAGTGTTGAAGCCTGCCCGTGACTGCTACGATCTACTGAAGGACGGCAATACAGTCAGTGGCGTGTATCGGATTTACCTGGAAAAGGCATGGAAGTATGTCAAAGTTTACTGTGACATGGAGACGGACGACGGCGGCTGGCTGGTATGTAAACGCTTAATAATTTGCCTACAGGAAAAGGAAATCATCTTACAATCACAAAGGCCAGTGTAAGAAGATCAAAGATGCCAAGTCTCCCGCTTTGGCGGTTGAACCCACGCTTTTTTCTTAAATTTGGGATAATCTCACGGTCTACCACTTTAGTGCCGACATTTACCGACAAACTGTAATTGTACGGCTAAAAAGGTTAAATGTACGCATTTCGAATGCAAACATACCACTGCACTAAAATTAAGTCAATATACCCTAAATTTGGGGAAACCCCTCTCATAAACCCCTACCGCCCTCACATCTTGAAAAGCGGTAGATTTGTGCAATGTTACTTGGCACCTCAGGAAGATGGACTTTGAAATGAGGGAGTTTTGTTATAAAGAACGTCTTACAATGTAGGTCAGCGAAACTATGATTTCGGAAATTAAGAGGAGTCCAAGTAAAAGAAATGGACATGTTGTTATAAATAGTGTTATAAATATTTAAATTAGATGACACGTAGTGACGTTTGTCGGCGACATTTTGTCAGCCGACAAAAAGTTAGCGACAATTCGTCGATTGACCGACGGCCAACCATACACCACACAACACCACACTACATCCCACTACATCCCACGCACGCACGCACGCACGCACGCAATCGCATGAGCTAGTTATATTTTGCATGTTTGTGTTCGTTGTCACGTGTAGGTATTCCA
Organism: Lamellibrachia satsuma; assembly: GCA_033239005.1. Lineage (NCBI taxonomy): Eukaryota > Metazoa > Annelida > Polychaeta > Sabellida > Siboglinidae > Lamellibrachia > Lamellibrachia satsuma. The sequence goes on along the minus strand of BSQZ01000034.1, from coordinate 1,250,324 downwards.
GCGACGACAGGACGGCTCCGTCAACTTTTACCGCGACTGGGCCAACTACAAGGAAGGATTTGGCGATGTGTCCGGCGAATTCTGGCTTGGTGGGTGAAAACAATTATAATAATAACTGCTGTCATTAGAAATGTTTTTATTTCAGGCTTGGTTTCTCATACTACTAGAGAAAACGTGCGTATTTGAAAACCATCGATTATATTAAAAACGTATATTATAAAATATATATGCAACATCATATAAGTTCCGTTTGATATGAATAATGTAATGAAATGTTAAATAGCTCTTTCAAAAACATATATGACGTTTAGTTCAAATTAAACATTAAGTAGTTTACCTTTCAATAAAATTCAATAGCAGTGCGTTAGCATGGTTCTTATTATGTTGGTGATGTTGGTTTGTTTAAACCTGTTGAATTCGATGTTACTATTAAAGACGGTGTTGCTGTGTGATCATTGTTGTTATTTATTTTGTGGAAATGACACGTTGCGTTGTTAATATGTCTATTTTAGGCAACGACAACCTGCATGACTTAACATCGCAAGCACACTACACACTAAGAGTCGACATGGAAGACTTCGAGGACAACACCAGATATGCAGTTTACTCGAACTTCACGGTAGCCTCCGAAGGCGACAAGTACAAACTTTCAGTTGGGGCGTACAATGAAACGGCAGGTAATTAGTGAACAATTTTACATGCAGCCATATACATGCATATACAGGCCCGTGTGTACATGGATTGTGTTTTGTGTTATTATGCATCCGTTTTGGTCAAAGCGCGAAACTTCGCGGCGACGTCGCACGTACTTAGACGGTCATATGTCCCAACAAAAATGCATCATTCCTTTGTTGCATTCTTTACTCGCATATGGATTGACAACGTAAGCGTCGAAAACGTGTGTGTGTAGACGTTGGTTCCCAAATCATTGTCTATTGTAACAAGCTTGGTCAACTCCTCAGTTTGTGTAATATATCAACGAACATCTCGCTGGGGTTAACACAGTGATAGTATATAGGTGGCCCTTTGTGGGCCCAAAAATGTAAACATGTAAAAATGTAAGTTCCTATATAGCATTCTATCTATCTACTTGGGACATTCGAAGTGCTTCACACTTTTATTCAAACATATTCACTTGAACACCAAATTGACTTCTCTGGGAAGCATACGTTCATTCATTTTAATCCACCACTGTATATGGCTAGGTACTCGTTTATGCAGCTGAGTGAACTGAAGTAACGAGGAGTGTACAAAATTGCCCAAGGTTAGAAACGGCAGCAACATAATTCGAACCCCGTCATCCATTCAGTCTTCTGTTGCAATACTCAACACATCCCTCTTCCCCAATACACCACTGCACTCAACTAAGCAGAACAGTTTTAAATCCCACAAGGATGGAAACGCACACTTACGCACGCACGCAGGCACATACCAAAATGGAGGCTGATGTCAACACGTCACAGTTAAACAATGACTCCTACCCTAAAACAAAATATTCAGTACAACACATTGTACCAAATGCTTCATGACAAAATACACAAATCGTTCATATTATTACACATAACGGTGTGTCTTAAATATATGATTGCAAACGTGCTATAGAGTATTTTACGTATATCATGGACATTAAAATAACGAAAAAAAATGGTTTGTACAAGCATATCATGCCTTTATGTTATGTTACAGTGTAAGATTATCGTGGATTTATATGACACTATTGATGATGCAGGAGATTCGTTTACGGGTCATGCTGGCTATTCATTCAGCACGAAGGACCGTGACAATGACGTGTACCACGGACATTGTGCACAACGGTTCAAGGGGGGCTGGTGGTACAGCAAGTGTCACGGTGCCAACTTGAATGGGTTGTACCTCGGAGGCCCTCACACGTCATACGCCGACGGCATCGAGTGGTCGGCCTGGCATAAGTATCACTACTCACTCAAGAAAGTCGATATGAAACTGAGACCAAATCAGCTTTGAGAATCAAAATACTGCCGACCAGATAATGACAACATGGCCGTACATATTGCCGCAATTTCACCCAGAGGCGTATTTAGGATCTGACAAAGGGGAAGCCGAAGGGGGCCAAGCCTAGCCTCCCGTGCTACCATGTAGCGGCGCAACGGACAAATATATTAAGCAAAAGTGTCTAGAAAATCAGATAATACACTACTCCTGTTGCATGTTCACTCTTGCTAATATATAAATATGAGTCACTGAAATCACCAACGACAGACAGACACGTATGAAAGGGGAGTTTTCTTTGCTAGAAACGATTTCGCTGAAGTCGAATAGTCGACTGTGTCAAAATAAATGGAAAACCATGATTGAACTGTCTGAAGACGTCCTTGACGTGTATGTGAATGTCAACTGAGCCTAGCAAGGGGGTAAAGAGGAGGTTGCAAGCAGGAGCCGCAGGGTGGATGAGGATGGAAAGTATTACTTGGGACAGAAAGTGGAAGAAACAGCTAAGGGGGAAAGTTTGGAAGCCTGCGTTGTACCATCTTGTGTATATAGGTTGGGAACACTTGCACTGATAAAGAGACATGACGAAAACAATTGGGTTCGGAGAATATATAAGGTGAAACGAGAAAACAAGATGGGGACTGAAGAGTGATCGGAATGAATAAACACTAAAATGACGGTATAGTTTGAAGTAGACTGTGATGGGCTGGACACAATCAGAGAATGAGTGAGGAGAGATTGACAAAGAGAGCATGGCTGGTACATAGAACAATGAGGTAGAGAGAATCGATGAAGACCGAAATTCAGATCGAGGGACAGTGTTGAGCGAGATCTCAAAATGGCCGGGGTGAACAGCCGAGAGTGGAAGTTAACGACAGAAGATTGCGATGGGTGGAGAGAGGGCGGGACAGGGTAAGTCACATTAGCCCACCCCACAAAATAACCAGGGAGGGAATATGAAAAGAACACATAAAGAAACGTGCCACTGAGAAGTAAAACAATGTCACATGTTAAGATACATGAACATCCATCCATGCTAGGAGCATTGATGCTGTTGTCAGAAGAGTTGACATATTTTACTTGTACTAAGCACTATATCACCTTTTTGTGAAAATCGATGAATAGTAGGCCACAATATATGTATAACATTATCATACTTTCTCAACATTTAGCAACACGTTGTAGTACTGACGCCACCGGTTTATTGCCCACGAGCTGTCTGGTGTTCTACTAAAATGCACATTAACACAACGTTTGTCTTTTGCAATACATTGTGCTTATAAAATCCGTTTCGTCTGTTTGCATAACCCTATACGATGACTGTATTTATATTTAACTAGATGTAACACTGCTTGCCATTATATTTACCTTGGTGGTAACGTTGGTATATTCAGACAGTACACATAAATATCGTTAATGTTACAATTTGTGTATACTTATTTATTGAGACATTTGTAAAATGTACATTACGTAGCATGCAGATGACTCTGTAACAGCGAATCATCCCGGTCATAATGTGGCAGAGTCTTTTATAGTGTGGCGCATAGAAACGCCACTACGCGGGATCTGACTGCACCGAAAATCCCCACCAGTGGCGCCACTAACCATTTCACATCTGCCACCACTTACATTTGATGTGCAGATTCTAATGTTCATCAAGAAATGTCTCAATTTCAATTGCATACAGTTGTATAGTTATTACATTGAAAACGTGTCTAGAAACAAAATAACGTTCGTTTTTTGTTTGATACTATGCACCGATTTGGTTTAGCATAATCGGGGTTCCAGATCACGTTTTTCGGGATCCCCGATCACCTGATCGGGAGCACCGACTGTACACTATAGGTAGTCTGCAATAAGTTAACCATTCAAATGAATGGTTTGTTCAGCGTGTGGTGTTTTACTTAATTAGGTTTACTTGGGTTCTTCCTGACAGTAGGCGGTGGCCTCGGTAGGCAGTTTTTCAACTTTCCCTTGAAATGCTCTACGACTTCCTGGCAAGGCGGCTTTGTTGTTGTAGAGAAATTGAACTCGTTACATTTATTGATTAGACTATCAGCGTTGGTGTAAAATCAGTTTAAGTTTTTGTGAGTTTAATTTGTATTTACAATGTTTTTCTGATTAGATGACCTTTCTTGTCTTACTCCTCATCCGTTCGGTGCTTGAATCTTACAATGTTTCTGCACTTCCGGCCCGCATGTTTTTTGAGCAGGTAGGTTGAGCACCATGGGCGGATGTGAACCAATACGGTGCTCGTATTTCATCACGTGATGCATTCATTATGGAGAATCTTTACAAATGGTGTGGTACGACCACATACAAATATGGGTACGACAGCTTGCACCAACACGTGCATGCCTCTATTAGCAAGTTTTATTGAAAAGATTGGCGTTGTTGGGGCGATTAATAACCAGCATCAGATACGCGTTTCGCGCATGTGTGCATGTGTGCGTGCATAATAATTATTTGTTTAAAATAAATTACCGTAGTGACAATTTTCGCATCATTGTTTATTAGTAATACAGTTTGCCGCTAAAGGTCACAATGTCAAGATGAATAAATTAAAACATAAACATTGGCAGCAATATTTCCCTGCAATTGTCGTATCTTCGGCGAAGAATACAGTAGATTAAAGGTAAGTTTGTTAGACAATGTGAACTTTAGATTATAGCAATTTATATGTCATGCACACAGCCACGTATTATTATATTATAGTTATTACTTAGTTATATAAAAATAATGCTCCTATTGTCTTGGTCAGGCGCCAAATTCGTTAGCTTCCGCCGTACATAGTACCGGATATACTTAATATATTATGACGTCTTCACTAAAACAAGAAGAAACAGATGTGCAATGATCGATTTTATAAATCACTAACAATTATTTCGTCGATTTGGTGCAAATAAATTGTTAGCAGAAGTGGTTTTTAGTAAAATACGATTATCAAACGGTGAAAAGACGCCTTTGACTTTATGTTTTATTTATTTATGCGACTCCAATAAGATTACCGTTTCCCGCCTAAAGAAACAACGGAACGCGTAGTCCACGATACTACAATTAACTTATATAGGAAAATATGGAAACAACATCCCGCGTCTGCAGCGAATTCACAACTTAGCTGCTCGGCTGATATGACGTCATCCACGGGATGATAGTGACACGCCCTTACTGACTTACGTGACCTTCACTGGTTACTCATTGCTGAATCGATTTCAAGATATGGGCAATTAATCAGGTTCACTGCGCCATATCTAGAATTTTGTGGATTTTTTATAGATTAAAAACCTACATTTGTTTGAAACGTTAAAAAGAATTATGAAAACAATGTTCCCATTTGTCATGTATGACAGCCATAT